>DWON01000390.1:0-34670 GCA_018251015.1 Phocides pigmalion okeechobee | reverse complement strand
GAATCATGTGTTTTTACTAGCTTTTGTCTGCAATTCTGATCAGCCAGATGTTGATATTAGGAAACTTTGATATGAAATAAGGAAATACAATCATTTAACACCTGTTTTGTACCCAAAGAGGGAGAGGCAGAGCATCTCCATAAAATCTTCCTTAACACTCACTTAACTTATATTAAAAGCCTATCAGCAAAATTTCAGGATTCTACATTCAACTGTTTCGCATGTTCGTTGATCTGTGTGTCGCATGCTTGTTGACTGTTCCTTTTTTATATATAATAGATAAATAGATTATGCTAACTCTAAAATAAAACGGTAAATAATAAATATCGACCGTGTGTGAATCGTAAAGTATATTGTGTTGTGATATGGACTTCAACTCACACTTCATATATAAGATTTTAATTATCATTTGCTTTAATAGCGAACATGAACATTGCATGGAAACTTGCACGCTGGAGAATTTTACATAAAATTTACAAAGGTATGTGAAGTGTTTAAATTTTTACTTGATCAGTATTAGACTACGTCGATACTAAGATGACATTCGATACAACACACAAACATATAACAGGACAAATAAGTCAAGAGAAAACTGATCGTATTCGTTAATTTGATATGTGTGTACGAGGGCCTTCGTATTACAGTATCAAATGTAAGGAGATTGCTTGCATTTCCAACCGATGGACGTAATCTTCCATCATTTTTCGAGCATCACTAACCGATATTGAACTCTAAATCAAAGCAATAAAGTTCGATGTGGGTCGATAAGAACATGGGACGTCCCACAGATGTTTTTCGCATTAAGAAAACATGAATTACTAGTTCAATGGGAGCTGACGGCGTACAGTTAACAACGAAAGTGTTTTAATGTTTTTGCTACAAGTATTTATTTTGTTGAAAGACTAATTTGTTACTACGAACCAGTTTTTCTACAATACGAGTACACATTGAAAATGAGAATAATTATTATTTTTGGTTACTGGTCTGGTCATAATTGGATTTCAGGTGTTTAAAGTCGAGAGTATCCAAGGCAGTAGTCCCCTCATCATCACATGAAGTGCATGTTTATTTGGTATCTCAATTTCATAAAATACAGATTGTATACAATTATATTAATTATCAATATAAACAAATGTAATTGAATAAAATAAAACTTTAAAGTCAAAACATAAATTGCTATTTGCTATTCGTATAGGCACAATAAATGATTTTATAATAAGTATACTTAAAAAAATATTACATTTCAAATGCTTCAAGTTCGAAATTCGAATACCAATTTTTAACTCTATATAAGCAACATACAAGCGCCACGCATTGCGCGATACTAAATAATTTTATTACAACAGCATAAAGTAGTAGTAAATGTTTTGTATAAAGACTTTTTTTGTGATACACTTTTATTAATGTCACTGATATAAAACGATTTTTAAGGAGTGGACTCTATCTATATCATAAACAAAGTCAAAAAGATAAGCTCAAAAAGTACTGGACGGATTTTCTCAGTTTTCTGCAATACGTGGGTGATTCCTGAGGAAGGTTTTTTTGCGTAATAAGTTACGCTTTTTTCTTGTAAATTGGGCGAGAAATTAAATAATGACTAGCTACACGCATGCCTAGGTCGTTTCATGTTGTTAAAAATTATAAAATAAAGGCGGAGGAAGCCGCTGGCACAGCTAGTTTCGTAATAAAGTGGACTTGCGTGTGCGCGTGTACGCGAGGTCGGTCGACATAGAAGACGTCTGTTTAGGCCATTCTCGGCATACAATTTAAACTCCATTTATATGGTGACGTTGACGAGCGGAGCGAATCTATGTGCCACGGACGCTACAGCTAATCATATAGAAACCATTTGAATGAAACTTGATTTTGTTTAAG
Organism: Phocides pigmalion okeechobee; assembly: GCA_018251015.1. Lineage (NCBI taxonomy): Eukaryota > Metazoa > Arthropoda > Insecta > Lepidoptera > Hesperiidae > Phocides > Phocides pigmalion. Next base: position 32,795 of record DWON01000390.1, on the reverse strand, counting down.
AAAGAGAATTATTCACGCCTTTATGCACACTTCGAGCTGGCAAAAAGTAATGGGTAATTTAATATAACCTCTGACCTTTGCTGTAACCGTTTTTAAGGGCGCTGCGGACACTGCTCCCTTTTCACAACTGAAAGGTCTTGAGGAAACTCCACCATGCTTCTCCAATGCGTATTGGTGGTGATAAGAAACTCCCTTGTAGCATGCATCCATTGATATGATACATTTTAGTTTTTGTACATTCACTATTTTTGTTCCTTAAATCATTATAATATCACTTTACTCAATAATTAAATTTGGTTTATTCTCTGCAAGTCTTCTAGCTAAACACATGATGTCAGGGAGCTTGATGATCTTGACGGTCATATGGTGATGAACTATACCAGGGCACGAGTTTACGAGGTGGATGTATAATTTTAGACGACATTATTATTGAAAAAATCTACTTTTAGATCAGGTTTTATTACATCGCTGGAAGTCGTATACTTAAGCTGATAAATAAATAATTAATTAAAGATCTCAGTATGCAATCAGTGTAGAAGATATTTTAGAGGGCATAAGAGCATCGCAGGACGCACGAAACATATGCATGCAAACGGGGCTATTAACATTAACGAGCCGGCGATTAACATACTAGAAGCTGTTTATCTTTCAAAATTTAACTAATAGGCGCGTCGGCTCTGCCACATGGAGGGGACGTACTAATAATATTCTCTTATTATGTATTTTCAAGGGGGAGAACTATAGTTCTACCGGGGAGGCACCCAAGTGGTCACATGTCTAAGTACACAAAAAATACACATGCAACTGACATCGTACATCGTGATCGTAGCATTTGTAATTGTAGCCGGAAACCGCACCTCTCCAACCGAAATACGTGTATTTGTACATTTCGTCAGATTATGAGGGCGGCGGTGGTACATCGCCGCTTAAACTATAGGTTTACTATTTTGCTTGCTTTTCTAAGCAAGATGCATCTGCTAGATACAGTGTTTATGAGTTTTACGTGGAGATGAAAAGGCTGAACCGATTTTGACGCTGCTAATGTAACTGATCTTAATGTTTTACTCGTGTAAATACGTAAGTACAATATGACGTCAAAATAATTTTAACAGGTCATCAATGCTTTTATGTTACTTGTTGAAATATTGTTACTTTAGTTTTTTCTTTAAATACTACAATTGATAGACGCCTGTAGTGACACTCGGGTTGGTCCAAATCTGACATAGATAATTGAGATGGCTATTCAACGTTCACGGCTTTTATTAGGTTCAAGTTATTTTTTTTATTATAAAGGTCAACACATCAAAATTGACAAGTTATTAAAATAGCGGGATTTTCTTCGGCTATTACAAAAATAAAATTGTATTCAATGGTAATTTAGAACGATGAATGAAACACTTAAAGGTTAAGTGTTTTTGATGTTGGGTTTTTCGTCTTTATTTAATTTGTGTTGTTTTTAGTTATAAAAATGAATTTGTTTCTATATAAAATGCAAGTGGCATAGGAACGTGCGATCCATCTGACGATAAGTGGGCACACACCCGTGGACATTTGTAACCAAGTCCATAAAGAACAAGACTCCCATTTGAAGTTGATCACAGATCCGTTGCTTTCCCTAAAAACTAAGCTCACTGCATTGACGATTCCTCTGGTGTTGCAATTGTCCAGACGACGGTGACTGCTTTCCATCAAATTGCCGTCCGCCTTTTCGTCGATGCCTTTCGTTCGTGATGCAAGAATCGGGTGTTATGATTGTACCTCCCAGGTCGAATTCTGTAGATTCTATCACTATAAAACATAACATAGCGATTAAATTTACCTCTAGATCATCTGTGCGCCATAATATTACATAATGGTTTACCATACCTAGGTAATTAGCTGATCTGAGCACAAACAGATCAATCTCAGAACGGAATTGAATGGCTGGCCTAGAGGAGATGTTATCACGATCTATCGATGCCGCGGGATTGCCGATACAGCAACACTAATTGGGTTCTGTAAGTAATTAATGGGCGGTACGACTTTGAGACCTTGGATGTAAATAAATTAATAATTATATACACAAAAACTATTATAAACAGCTTCGTTATTAATTATTAATGCAAGAAATAAATTTGATGGTCGTAACGACAAAAGAGAGATACAAATCTTTCACCTTCCTGTTAGTCTCCATAGTCTAGAAAAGGACCATACAGAACTAAATAGACTTTTACGACATAGATAATTTTGGACATTGGACACCTGTGTATTGTGCACGTGTCGAACCGTAGTAACTGTATCGAAAGGACAAAAATTACTTTATTTTATGATAAATAAATTCAATAATATTAAAATTAAGTCGCTAACTAACACATTTTCAATTCCACTAATTGGTTTTAATATAAATTGCTTTTAATTATTTTCAAATGTATGTAGCGTTATCATAATAACATCATTGTGTAAATAGATTAATAATTTAACATAAATTATGGCTTTAGCCGGTAAATGTATAATTAAGCGAGGTCTGTACAAGCAATGTGTTGTGGAGCGAACGCGGTCGTCACGACCATATCATTGTTAGAGCACGTCCACACCAACGTTGTAATCATACTTCCAGCCTGATGAACCATGAAAGTACGGAGGGCAACGCCGTTGCGTCATTACTACGTTCGTTCCTCGGGGATTGAAGTAAATATAGTTTTATGGGGTAATAATGTAATATTATGTTTACGTAGGTATTGTAAACCTAAATTGTTCCCGATCTGCTTCAGGTGTAGGGAAACATACTTGCCAAGTAGTAGGAGATAAACATATAGATAGGCAATTGATACTTCATCCTAAGCTTAATTCTACAGAAAGAGGACTAATCCTTGATCCTTGAACTATTGTTCAAAAATAAAGTTACATTTTTAACCATCTGAGTCCTGATAACTCGTAAATAATTTACGTACGACCTTAAATAGTCTGTCTAAATTCAATCCTGTTTGAGGTCGAATGTACGAAAATAGATGTTCACGAACTACAGCGATCACTTAACATTAAGGTGGCCATTTATACCTTTTAATATAAAAAGAATCTACTATCAACTACGTAATGCCATAAGTTTATACATACATTGTAAAGTTTTACTTCATAATACAAAGGATTGCGGTTACACATTTTTCTCCTGCCTGTACCGACATACTTCATAGAATTACAGCATTTCCTGGCGATGTTACTATGTTGCTACCCGTATCCATGAGCGGAGCCGTGCCTGTCACTTGGTCGTGACGAGCTGCGTCATTTGCTGCGGAAACCATTACTCTTCCATCATAACAATATAACCCTTATCTCTAGGCAGTAGAGGCGGTTTATCTATGCATGTGAACGCCGCTGGGCTGAGCGTGACTCTTCGCTCGAATTACCAATTAACTGACATCAACTAACTACTGAATACATTTCTTGACGACAAAAAATAAATGTGTACGCACTTGAAACTTTGATGTTTGGAGTCCAGAGGGAGAATGCTAAGCGTAAGCGCATTTTTTCTTTTAGAAGCATAGGAAACCGGCGTGCCGTCCACGTGATAGGTTAAGTAGCCGATGCAGACTATGGACGTGTAACCATACAACCGCCTCACTTGCAAGTATATCCGGCAACCACACCTGTCTAACCAAAATACCAAAAATTGCTTCATGTCGGTTCATGACTGTCACCGACAACGGGGTTAGCGTTTCGGGTAGCGCAGCGATTGCCAAACCGACCTGTCATGCAAGGGGATCCAAGTTCCCTGGTCAAGAGATAATATTTTTTGTTTAGGATGAATGTTGGGTTTGTTTGTCTGTCCATGACAATACCATCACATAGAATTCTTAGCAAATTTTCGTAGCGTTGCAAGTATATAGTCTGCAACGTATCTGTAGCCGACCTAAGTTAAGAGTATCCTATTTTAGCCTGACTATTGATGTTTGTGAGTGGCCACACCTTCTTGGTGAGCTGGATTCATTTTTGCGGGCGTTCTATCTTAGCATTTTTATATTTAAGTAGAGTAGTAAACGAGCATGCAAACCACCTGATGGTAAGTAGTCGGAGCCCACAGACATCCACGTACAACCACAAACACTACCAAAATCCTATCTGAGCTCGAATGTACATGTATTGCTACTCCGGAGAACTAAGATACTCGCCTCGCTTCAAAGTGTAGCCGGCAACCGCACCTCTCCAACCGAAGCACAAGTAATGCTTTACGGCGGATTTTGAAGGCGGCGGGGGTACCTCCCCAATCGAACTATAGTTCTTCCACCTTTAAACTACCAACACATCATTGGCCGACTTTATAACGTATACTTGCAGGATAAGCACAAATAATGACTGTCTGTTCTTATTCAACAAATAAATTTCATTTCATTTGTTTTGATTTACGCAGGATTTTAATCATATTTAAAGTTCATCGCAGATGCCAATGGGCGGCGATGACCGTCTGTCAGTCAAACTGCCTGCTTACTTTATTTGCTACTAATATGCTAAAAAGAAGATCCACACAGATTTGTTATACTATTTTCTATTTCAAAAATTTTTACAATGTATATTTCGTACAAACCAATTTGTCTGCGAAACAAAATTGTGTACTCAGAATTGATTGAAAACTGTAAACATACAAATAACATTTCTGATATTTATACTGTTTTCACATCCACTATATTTTTATCGAGTTGTTGTTGCAAAATAAATTATTACGTCGCATAAATTTCGTAGCAGAATTACCTCAATACTATTACGGGGTATATTTATGTAAATAACTGAGCCATTTCAGACTACGAAAGAAACAACGTGTGTACGTTTGAAGTCTGTCTGTAACAACGAATTAGGGGACGTCCTACACCTAACCTACGACTCATAACCAGCGGTGTTAACGGATCTTGAAGGTTCTCTCCCAGACTTCACTCTTTACCTGCGGGTCTTCTGAAGGGGTGTCGATACCCGCCTGGACAGATCGCTCGAGCGATCATTTCATCTCATCGGACAAGCATCTATAGCCGGCGCGGACTATACGATCCTACTGTTTATAAGGGCGGCGCGGACTTCTTTCGAATTTTATCTGTAATAGAGTAATAGAAATAACAGTCGATATCGAGCTAATTTTTGGTGATTATAGTATCATTGAACTTTGTCAATCGCAAATAGGACATGAAGACGCGTGACAGACGTAAGCTAATTACAGATGTTGTTAGCCGCTAGCTAGGTCGAAACTGCAGCTCATTGACATCGAGCGAATAATCTATCCTTGTATGGAAAATATTTTGTACTACTAAATTACCGGTAAAAAATTGTGTTAAGATACGAAAGTATATAGACTCATAAATTTTAAATAAAAACAAATTACCTCGTGACAAATCGATAACAATGATTACTTTTCGAAATGCAATATTGAAATAATAATTTTTCTCAATTTAAATCCGGTTGCTGGCTATACTTAAAGCGTCTTTGTCCTCAAGTCTACGTGCGATATCATATAGGAATTTAGTCTTGTTTAACATTGCATGTGGATGTCCAAGCGTTTTAGAGACTACTTATCAGGTGGCGTGCATGCACGTTTGCTACTTGCCTCATATTCAAATAGTAAAAAATATGAAAGAATATGTAACAGGGGCACCATATCCTATTAATATGTAAGTGTTGCCGCAAAATTAACGATGAGTTCTCGGACTCGGATTTTTGAGGGAAAACCCAAATTACTATTGGTCTTTCACCGTATTGTTTATATTATTTTGATAGATTTATGGTTGGACGACGATACGCTTTCACAATCGGACTAATTGGAAACTAGATTTCTAGTTAAGATCAATCGATTAGTTCGTAGCACGATAAATCAAGATGACAAATAGTTTTGATATCCGGTTGTTATTTATTGAAATGTAATTTGTTTTAATAGCCAACTGAGTCATAGTACACTCACATATATGAAGTATTTCTGCAGTACAAGTACAACTGTTGGTACAATCGGGATGTCGCGGCTTCCAGAACTCAAACCCGAGGATTCATCCATTTATGTGAGAAGAGTAGCAAATGAGCGTGCAACCCACCTAATGTTAAGTGGTCGCAGCCCATAGATACCCACGTACAACCACAAACACGACTGAACTCCTATCTGTGCTCGAACATAGATACGATAAGAGATGATTAATGTTTTCTACATGTATATCCAAGAAAGAGAAAGGTATACATTGTCTTTTTACTAAAATATTAAACGAGCATGCATTCCTATCATGCGTAATCAACCCGAAATCGGTAACAGTTGCTACCCTTGACTATTGTTGGGAAGTTTAGACCAAGTTTAGCTCTGTAACCATCCGGCGAGCAAGAACACAGAAATATGTAACACTTTTGTTATAAGGCAGAAATAGGCGTGGTTTTAGTGAATCTCAAATGTAATCCAATACAATTGCCACGTAATGGTAAGATTGGTAAAGTGTATCGTACACTAAACCAACCTCTATGTCACATAAGTTTAGAGTAAACTCGACTTTGCTCTTGCAGAAGTCACACAGACAACTCTTTTTTCACCCTATGTTATATATTTGAAGCAAATATAATAAAAAAACTTAAAATAATACAAATTGGATCCTCTATTTTACCACCCCGAGGCTGGATTTTACAATATTCCTTTCTTAATTCTAACTAATGCTATATAAATAATCTATCTGCTAAATTTCAGGACTTTTAGGTTCAGCGGTTTTAACTATGCGATGATCTCTGGGATTGTCTGTCTCCTTCTTTCTTTATAGGTATAGATATGTTACAAAGAGAAACTACAGTACAGTACAGCAAAGTAATGTAGATAATAACATAAAGTTCTTTCTATAAACACAATTTTAAACCTTCGATTAAAAAGAAAATGAGCATTTGCTTAATGTAAGACAACTAGAACTGCTCGTGTCATTTTCAGTTCGTTTAGACGTAAGTATAATATATCTGTGAAGTAATTGTATGTAAATTGTACTTACAAAGTTCACACATTTACCCGAAACGTAAATCAGAGCGAAGTTTTGGGCCGCTAATTGGCAATTAGGTCTAAACCAGAAAACCTACATTTAGTGGACACGCGAGCCCGCGGTCGCTTGTTATTTATTATAACGACTTATTTATTACAGTATTTACTACTAAGTAATTATTTAGGTGATTAGAACACATTACACTAGGCTTAGACTCATAGCGTCTTATATATAATTTTATTAATTGAATGTAGCAGACGAGCTTGCGATCCTCTTGATGGTAAGTACTGCCACTTATGGGCATAAACCTACTTCGTACAGAAAAGGAGTCTCATCCTGAGTAGATAAAACATGCATTACTATTTCTGAAGACTTCGATGGTCGCCTAATATGTAATAGTACGTAATGACATGATTTCATGGAAATACAAGAATTGCTTTACATTAGAAAATCAGTGTGGCGGTAGTCCCCCGGTCCAACTTTGCTGATTTACTTTTATTTGAAACTAGCGACCCGGGAACTTTGCGCAAGTAATAGAGTTTATATTTATTTACATTATTTTTCTTTCATACATGCATCCAGTCATTACCTAGTTACAAAAACTAAAAAATTAGAAACATCTATTTCGAAAGACGACAGAATTTCTATAATTTCTCGCCCAATTTACTTATTGTTCACCAATATCTTCCGCAGGAATCATTCTATTTGTTGTTGAAAACTGGGAGAAAATCCGTCCAGTACCTTTTGAGTTTATCATGAACAGATAGACAGACGAGAATGGGGACTTTGTTTTATAATATTAGAGATTAGCTGCTGCTTGTAACTTTGTTCACGTGGACATGGACGTCGTAGTTTTCAAGATTTTCTAATAGTAAAATGTTCTCACACTCTCATACCCTCACACCCGCAACTTTTAAATTAATACATCTTTTCTATTTAAAAACCGATTGAAAAGAATACTCAATGTCAAGTGTCGCTTACTGCAATAAATTAATGAAAACCAAACCGAAATCATAAAGCTGTTTCTGATGTGAATGTGCACACATTCATAGATTAACAGACAAACAGACAAAATATCTATCAACTATTGTTTTGATTTCTATTACATTAAATAAATGCCCCAAAGAATTGAGTTGGTCATATTGTTTCCAAATACAGACAAAGTTTGTTTTTATTTCTACAGAATTTTATTTTCAGGCGTACCTGAATGTTTATTCAATTCATAACATTGTTCTTTTATAATTTCACTTTCTGGGAATTTTCCACATAAAATTCTTGTCAATCTATTTTTAATTGCGTGTACATTTCTGCAAAACTAATTTTTGTCGTCAATTCGAAGCCTTACGCAAATTAATCGTTTAAATAATTACCTTTTGCTTTCAATTTCGTAATACAATGGGGACCTTGTAACTTGATATAGCAAGCGAAGTGAATAACCATGGATATAATCATGAAAATATTATATATGTGTCGAAACACAAATACGAGCACAAGGCAGTGAATTAATTACGTTATGTCTGGCGCACAAATGTGTGTAATAGTTCCTGCAACCTTATTATCATAAAGATTATGTTAAATAATTATATAAAGACAATTGTGTTACATTTACAATCGTAGTTAAAGATCAAGTTTATGTGTACTCTAAATATTATAAAATAAAGTCCCTAGCCGCGTCTGTTTGTCTGTCTCTTCGTGATAAACTCAAAAGTACTGGACGGATTTTTTCACAATTTTCAACCACAGGTACAGTGATTTCTGAAGAAGGCTTGGGTGCATAATAAGACAAGAGAGGCGAGAAATTAAACAGTTAAATTTCAATGTAGTAATTCAGTTGTCGTTCGAAGTAGATGTTTCTAATTGTTAGTTTCTGCAACTAGGCAATGAGTGGATGGCATGTATGAAGGAGAAATAATCTAAGTAAATACTATTACACGAGCAAAGCTGGGCCGGGTTGCTAGTAATAAATAAAACGTGATTGTAATGTTTGTTTTGTGTCCGGAGTGGTCCTGTTTCCTTTCTTACCAAGATACTCGTGTATTGTTCACTTAATTTATTCTTAACAAACAATAGTAACGTAATTTATAGGTACAAATTAATAGGTGGTAGCATAGTTCGATTAGGGAGGTACCGCCACAGCCTTTAAATTCCTCATTAAAGCTATTTTTATCGCTATCGGATGCATTTATAAGCGAGGCGACCATCTTTGCCCTTAGTAGTAGTAACGCATCTACATATTACCTAAAATAGCACTTCAATCCTATTTAGTTTGAATTTGGATATCCATAAACTGACAATTTAACATCAGATACTCTGTGTAGTAGTTTTTTTTTATGTGAGAAGAGTAGCAAATGAGTGTGCAAATCACCTGATGTGAAGTAGTCGCAGGACATATACATCCACGTACAAAAACAAACACGACCGAAATCCTATTTGAGCTTGAACGTCATCTACTTTCGTTGCTGCTCCTGAGGAATAAGATTATCACCTCGCTTCAAAGTGTAGCCGGCAACCGCACCTCTCTAACCGAAACACAAGAAATGCTTTACGGCAGATTATGAAGGCGGCGGTGGTATCTCCCTGGTCATAACATAAACAATTAGGAAATACTTTACAAAACATTCGTAAGGTAATATGTACATTTAGGCGTGACCTTTTCACCGCCATTACAGATGTGAGCTAACGAGTTACGTACGTCACGCCATTATCATAGGCCGACGAAAAACGAGCAGCAGTTCGAGGAAATGGCGAAGTCGGTAAAAAGTGAATAGAGTTAATGAACTTGCACGTGTACTAAATTGGTTACATTAACACAAGTGTATGTAATTAGCCTTATTTATGGTCGTATTTTTTTAAAACTGTAATCGTTGGTGTGGTTGCGTGCTTTATCCTTACTAATATTATAAATGTATAAGTAACTGTGTCTGTCTATCTGTAACGCATCCACGGGCAAACACTACTGCATCGAAATTTGAAAATTGAAATAAATATAAAACAAGGTAACAAAACCTAAACAAAAAATATTATCTCCTGGCCAGGGAATTTTTTAAGGTAGTAGAGCTGTTAGAGCCCGCCCGGGGCCGCACCACCGCGACCCTCATGATCCGCCGTAAAGCAACATGTTCTACATGAATTGTGTTTCGGTTTGGGAGGTGTGGTTGGCGGATACACTTTATTGGAGGCGACCATCTTAGTCCTCAAGAGTAGGAACGCATCCGCGTCCATCCTTAAATAGAACATCTGTTCTATTTGAGATTAGACGTGGTTGTCCATGGGCTTCAGTGACCACTTAACATCAGGTGGCCTGCATGCCCGTTTTTTACTCTTTCATTATAAAACAAATGATTTAATCTGGGGAAGGACAAAGGCTATGTACGATGTTTTCCTAAATTCATTTCTGAGGGGGTGAAAGTATTGTATTTAAAGTAAAGTATTTTTTAATTCATCCCTTACAAGGATGAAATGGGGGATTAAAGTTTGTATGTTTTTTATTGGCTCATTTTTCAAAATACTATTAAATACACACATTTCCAATTCTGATAATATTTTTAGAAATTCATCCTTTAAGGGGTGAAAAGTTTTGTTACAATTTTCATTTGTAGGCAGTGTTTATTACTAACTATTACATTGCGTGTAATAGTTAGTAATAAACACTCATCTCATTTGATCGCAAAAAATCTTAATATTCTGTGTAACGTTTAGAAGAGGTGTCATTTTTAGTTTATAATAATCGTATTTTGAAACAAACATGTTGAATCTAGAAAATAATCCTACAAAGTTTCATTGGAACTCGGATTGGAGTGGCAATTAGCGAGGTAAATTATTGCACACATTCAAACATGATTTATACCGAGGATTGTTGTTATAACCAACCATTATACGAGTAATAACAATTATTATAGATCAAGATTTAAGATAGAAAATAAACTATTTAATATAAAATTTATTGTAAATATCGCCACGTAATCGTAACTTTAAGTCTGATAACTTTTAACTTATGTAATCCGTAAAAATTAACAAAGTTAAGTATACCCATAGTTACCCATATGTGGCAGTAATTAATCTTCATTGGAGGCTTCTGTGGATGATTTGAAAATATCTGACAGAGGAGTTGGCCACTAACCCGTATCTGCAGCTATACGCTTTGATGCAGAATGATGGAGTATGCTTCAGGTCTTCCCTAGTCGTAGAAGAAAGAGACTCATACCCAGCAGTGAGACATAGACATGTTTGCAGTCAAAATACAATGAGCTACATTTTTTTCATGTGACAAGAGTAGCAAACGAGCATGCAAACCACCTGATGGTAATTAATCACAGCACATAGATATCCATGTACAATCACAAATATGACTGAAATTTCTACTTTAACACATTGCTACTCCTGAGGACAAAGATGATCGCCTCATTAATAGAGGTTCATAATTTATAAAGATTCATTATTTAACTGAATCTGGATACGTAGTACGTATATACATGAGATATTGCAGATACCACTTGCAATCGCAATTCACGTAGAACGACGACGGACAGCGGAGCAGATAGCTCACAGTGTATAAATATTTGGAAACATGCCTATCTTACACTGGATGCTTTGTTTTACGTATGAAACAACAAGTCAATCTGATACTCGTATTTCTGCAAATATACTTTTTATAAAATAGGAGTAGCAATCAAGTTTTTTTACAAATTATTGTAGCTCACCTGATGAAAAGCAGTTACCGTCACCTATGAACACTTGTACCACCAGAAGTCGTCAACACATCACCGGCGTTGAAGGAGAGCTATCTTAGCAACTTTTTTGAAGAGCCCCATATCATAGCTTGCAGTGGACATCTCAGGAGGTTAGTCGTTCAATATCTTGTACGTATGTGTTAAAAATGAACGTGGAGCAAATGTAGAGAACTGCCAGTTATACGATGGAACCTAATTTTGGTAAATTGTGCGGTGGAGCAAGGTTGATGTAGACACTGGCTCAAGCAGTCCATCATTTATCAGTATAAAACCGGTAGAGTGTGCAGAAAGAACATATAGCTAGCCTGAGTGGACACTGCTTCCCACGGCAATGTATAATCAACTCCCTATAACATAGAGCACCTTTCGTTGTCTTTACTGTGAACTACATTTTGAGCTCTGGTCTGTACCAGCCTCTAAATTAAAGTAGCAAAGAAGCATGCAATTAAATCTGATGTTAAACAGTCGTGCGTAGATATCTGTTACAAAGTCCATGTAGAGTAAGACTCCTTGAAGTCGATTAGGGTTCAAAGTAAACATATTTTACTCCTTGGAACATGCTTATAAGTTCAGTTTTAAAGGACTGAGATGAAGTGCCATAAAGAAAATTGGGGCCTTTCCCAATTGTAGGACGAGCCCAATGCTAAGCAGCAAGACAGCAGAAAATGGAAACCCAAGAGAAATATAACTAAGGTTACAAGTTTCTTTTATGGTCGACAAGTGGACAAGAAGCTTAACATCGTACGGCCAGAGATCGTTATCAGTGAATGTATAGAGTCCAGCTGTCGGTAACATTTCCGTACACAATCGGCTGTGTCGGCTGTCAGTTGGTGCGTGTAGCGGCGAGCACCGCCTTCGGGCTAGGGATGTTCTCTGTAACGTTGTTGGAAAAAAATAGTCCAGTCCACAAGGATGTCAATGCCAGTAAATATCGAAGCAAGAAATTTTTAACGTTCTTAAGTTAAAAATGAGAAAATAGAAAAATTTTCTCAGAAAAGTGTAAAAATTAATATCAAATAGTACGGGTTACGATCCCTTGAATGTATAAGATGGCGTCTATTAATATAGAATAATCAATTTAGAAATAGCTTAGTTATTAAGTAAAGGAAACAGATAATTGTTTATTTGTTAGAGGTGGGATAACTATAGTTCGATCGGAGAGGCACCACCGCCGCCCTCATAATCCGCCGTAAAGCATTACTTGTGTTTCGGTTGGAGGGGTGCGGTTGCCGGCTACATTTTGAAGCGAGGCGACCATCTTAGTTCACAGGAGTAGCAACGTATCTATCATTCGAGCTCAGAAAAGATTTCGGTCGTGTTTGTGGTTGGGTTGCTAATGTCTATGGGCTGCGACTGCTTAACATCAGGTGGTTTACATGTTCGTTTGTTACTCGTCTCACATCGAATGTCACATGTAGACTACTTGATTTAATACTACATCAAACAGCATTGAAGTCCCATCTGAGGTTGTATGTAAATGCATTATTAATTCTAAAGACTGATTACTTCGCTTATACCTATAGACGTCAACCAATCCTTTCCTACCGAAGCACGTTGATTTATGATGAATTATGAGGGCAACAGCATATCATCCGGTTGATAGCTTTTCCTATACGAATTGTAGCGAATTGTGACGATGGGCATCCCTATACAGCTTTGTGTGCATCTGGCTTTATCTGCTCTTTTTTTGTTCGTGCATGGCTGCGAGTAGGCGGCTGTGCGGAGTTAATGCTGGAACTCGGATATCGCGTCATGGCACTCATGGCTGCACGTGGGCAATGGGGGCGTTTGATTTTAAATTATATCACAGCAGAATGTATATATTTTGCTATGTAACGGGTTATTAACAGTTATAATTGCCCATATTTCGCCTTAATTATGGACTAGCAAAAGTTCAAAACTAAGGAGTTCCCTTAATGTCAAATATAAGTTACAGTTATAAAAATAAACTCACATTAATCGTGAGTATCCGTTATATAGCAAACTAGGGGCATTATCATAATTGTAGGAAATACAACCAGGATCAGATTGACGTCAAAGAAATGTAGTATATTTCTTTGACGTCAATTTGTACGTGAAATTTAATTGAGCCTTTCCGTAATAAAATAAATTTCTCACACATTTCTATATTTTCTTAATTAATGCTTTAACGATTTTATTTCGTAGATGCTATGGAAATATACAAAGACAAACATAAAAACACTTATATAAAAACACTAACAGTCAGAGTCAGATCCTATGTTCCAAGGATTAAAATCCAGGGATCCTAGGTTTAAAAATGACGTCCAACAAAAGTTCTGACCCAGAACAGAAATCTAAATTGTTTATTTAGAATTTTGCTTACCCGGGCATCGATCCCGGAACCAAACAAGTAAAACCGGTAGGGTGGTTGTTATGACGCGTGTTTTTTTTGTAGGCGAAGGTGTGTTAGCGATGGGCTGGGAGGTGGTAGAAGTTTTTGATGTCCGCTGGCCTGGGAAACCACCGCCACACCTACATATTTCTGTCTCATAGCAGCCCATTAATTCTTCTGTATTTTGGTATGATATATAATAGTTATGACAAATCTACTGTTTCAAGTCGCCCGTCTTAGTCCTTATATACATCAACGCATTTATCTATGATCTTTATCATGGCAGTTTGAAGTAGGATATCTGAGAGTTACAGCCATCGCTACATATCCAGCAGCCTGTACGTTTGTTTGCACTTTTTTTAAGAAAATCAAAACAGTATGAGTGTGGATGCGGATGTCCATGAATTGCCAGCACTGCATCAGGCGATCTCCGTGCTCATTTAGGTGGATGTCCATGGGCTGCAGCGACTACTTAACGTCAAATGGCCTGAATGATTTTTTTTATTATTCTTATCACATATATAGTGTTAATTGCCACAGGAGTAAAGAAAACAGGTATGCTCAGCTTGAAGTCTGATTTAATATGCGAAAATTATAATTCAAAATAACGTCCAATTCCTATGTGAATGACGATGGGTTGACGTTTGACAGTTCTATTCGTACAAAACTAATTTTATCTATACGTCATTTAAGGTTTAGATTTTGTCTGTGCCAACAACATCGAAAAACAATATCATAGCCCTATTATGGCCCCGAGCTACAGGACAATGGTACATGTACCCAACAAGTGGCGACGGTCATCACTCATTGCTCGGAGCCAGACAATTTAAAAGTTTTTATGTCACGCCACAACATATAAATTCTAAGCATTGTTCAAAATCATCCCAAAACACATCAGGTGTTGGCATTGATACGTCATCGTGTAGTATTGTATTGAAATGGCCAGCTGCCCGACCATTGTCTCCGCTGAATCACAATGAAGTGTACGATGACTACATAATAATATTCTATATTATGAGTAATAAATAATCAATGCCCCATTTCGCATGTAATCTCGTTCGCTTGAGAGTATTTCGGTTTATGAATGTTTTGTCTACCCGCGTCTTAAGGCTTTATTAACTCAAACGACTAAAATGAACCCTTATAATTTAGTCATGTACATATATGTGTGTCTATCGGTCTGTTTGTCCATCTGCCCTTTATCGGACCGACTGACCGTCCGACCGTCCGTCCGACTCATCGTTCGATCGTCCGACTGTCCGTCCTTCTGTCCGTCCGTCCGTTCGTTTCTCTATCAGTCTATTCGTCCATCCGTCTTACTGACAATTTATCCGACAGTCTATTCGTATTTTCCTGCTTTCGTCTTTCTGTCTATCAGATAACCTAAATAATTAGAGGTTCTATACATGTAATTAAGGGATAAATTATTCAATTGGACATCGTCATTTGAATCGTCATAATATAGATCTGTTGGATTATGTATTTAATTATAAATCAATTTCTTACTTTTCTACATATTTTATTATCTAATATAACGGGTACTCACGATTAACGATTTTGGATTTTTAATTGCCGATATTTTGAACCAGTTGCAAAAATCAAAAATCGTTAATCGTGAGTACCCGTTATATTACATAATGTTTGCTACATATTTTTTCTAAATTCAACAAATTGTTTCCACTTCTTCCTCGTCTGCACAGCTACACACCTTTGAGAATATATTACTGAAATCTACATTTAGATACGGGTACTTTCCCGGAATAAGTATTTCCTTTTGTAATTTATTTCTTTATAAATAAGCAGATGGTTAAATAAAACTTCTGATTGAAATTAGTACCTCCAGAATGTGAATCCATTTTATACTACATGCCTATCACAGCTAACGATGTCCATAATTAAACTATAATAGAGTTAAACATACCTGGTTGGTAATTAACAAATTAAATAATACCCCGCACGTACATAATTATTTACATTCCACATTCTGAATTCTCATTAGCTCACGTTTCAATAACGCATTCAATCATGCGTAGTGTTTTTAACAAAAAATTGTTTACATTACAGTAAACCCACTTTTGCGTTTGTATTGGTCATGTTTTATGTATAGCACAGATGTCTATCTAACTAGCTTTCCGCGAACAACGTTACCTTTTTTTATATAATAACGTTACTAAGTAGTCTGCAGCCCACCTGCTGTAAAGTGGTGCCTACCGCTCATAGATTCAAAACACTCCTACCTCCAACCAAGATAATAATATGTAGACGTTTCTCCTACTTGTTAAAAATAAAAAGGAACGCTTTGACAACAGACGGTAGATAATTCTTTGATTTAATCGCCGCGACACTTAATTTCCGCTTAATAAAAGTGAATACACAGTTATCTGCTTCAAGTTCCTCGCAGTCATTTATGCAAAATTCGGATGACGTCAGTGAAATGAAGCCATCAGTGAAGTCCGCCTCGTCCAAGCCACCTGGCCACCAACGTTGTGCGCGCCGAGACATCGTCATACCGTCACGAATGTGGCAAGTACGACGCGGGTAGGTGTGCAAATATGCAAATAATTTCTTGTACAGAAGTCTGTAATATGATGCATATGGCGCAAATAACTGTGCGTTTACCATAACATTAACATAGACCAAGTATATTTAGAATTGTTTTCTTAAATTAATGATAAATTTCTAATACGCATATGACCTTTCAAGGTCCGTTGAGTTCGCTCAATGCAAGTTTTCAAAACCTGTAAAAAGCAGAAATCTATTTTTTAGTTATTTCGCTAGCAACCATATCGTAACATAGAATTTATTCGCTCAATGTCAAGTTAGAAAACTATGAAAACCGCATCTAAATTGAGAATTTCAATAAATTACTTTCTGATTATAAAAACTTTAGTGTGCATTTATCATACACACATCTTTATAATGTCAGACATGCAATATTGCTTCGTGTTCTAAATAAGGCATTAAAATTAATTACTTCGTTGCTGTATTTTTACTTTTTATGAAATAGTTACAAACTGGAAAGTTTTTATATGAGAATAGAAGCAATGAAACATGCAGGCTGTTTTACATTTAATAGTCACTACAACCCACGTAAGCTCACATACAACCTGAAACAAGTCTGAAGTTCTATCTGAGGCCGTACTTAAATCCGTCGCTATTCCTGAGAGCTAAGATTATCTCCTCATTTCTCAATGTACATTGTAAACGCACTTCTTCAAACAGAAATACAAGTTTTGTTCCACGGCGTAATACGAAGGTCACAGTGGTAACTCTTTAGTTCAATTTGAATTCTACCATGTATTAAAATGTCTAATGATGAATAGTGAGACTAATTTATGGACCAACGAACTACAGTAAGTTAATTATAGCAATGCTGTTAAAATGGTCACCGCATATATTTTACATTAGAAACAGCAAATAAGTGGGCAGGCCATTTGGTTTTAAATAGTCTCTTAAGCGTAAACATCCACATTGAAATCCAAACAAGACTGAAGGATTATTATGGTTGAAACGTCGCTACTCCTGATGATCTCGACTGTTGCTCTGATTGCTAGTATAACCGGCAACCGCACCCCTCTAATCGAAACACAATTCATTTAAGATGAGTTGTGAGGGCGGCGGTGGTACCTTTCTGTAAGAACTACTAACAATTAGGTGCATTGTTTCTTATAAAAAGGTGCAATGCGAGCTCCCCTTAAAATACAACGACTCCTCTGGCGTTGCAAATGTCCACAGGCGACCGTGACTATTTTCCATCAGCTGCCTGTCTGCCTTTTCGTTAGGCTAATCTACATATAAAAATATAAAAATATAAAGAATAAAAAGTTGGCGTATGAGTGGTGAGCTACACAGACAAACAGACAATTTTGTATGATAGAGATAGTATCGATTGCTGAACTCGCTGATCAATAAAACATGATGCCGGGCTGTATGGTAAATATTTGAATATAAAAGTTGTTTACAAGAATGGGTATAAATTCGTGTATGGTTCGCGTTCTTTTTACTATTGGATATTCTATTACGGGTATCCAATTTCTCTTCGTGGATTTATGGTAAACGAGTTTCTGCCGCTGGCTTTGTTCCTGAGTTGTATTCTGTTTTGAATGTAGCAACGGATCTGCAATCGACTTTAGATAAAGACTCAAGTGTAAGTCGAGTCTCTTTTATATATGAAAAGAATAGCAAACGAGCGGCAGGCCACTTGATGTTATGTGACCGCTGAAACCCCTGAACATACACGTATAACTTCAAATAGGATCGGAGTCCTGTGTAAGATCTTATTTACCTACGTTGCCAAGGACTAAGATGCGTTGTTAGTTCCGAAGTCTATGATGGTCGCCTCGTTTCTAAGTGTAGCCAAAACAAAAGAAAAGAGAAACAAAATATTTTTTACAGCGGATTATAATGCTAATGTTGGTACCTCCCCGGTCGAGCTATCGCTCCATCACCAGTCTTACAACTAAATGTTTAGCTCGACTACTTTTTCTTTATTAATTTTTGCTATACCATATTTAATGAAATATGTAAATCTTCATAGAATCACAAACATTGTAACATGATGAAATACATTACATTAAAATAACCTTGCGTTACGAGTACTTACTAGAAACATATATTTCTATTTCAAGTTTGCAAATCTAGACAGCAGTGTAATAACTTAAATGGTTAAAGACGGACAGCCATTTCCTTTCATTTTTATTATGTATAGATTTATCGACATACGTAGTAGCACTCACATCAAATTACATTCCAATTATGGGACATTTCACAAAATAATCACCTGCTTTAATGCATACTTTAAACTGTACCGGTTCAAATAGTCAATTAAGCATTTTATTTTCGAATGTCAATAAGTGACATTCATTTGGGAATGTCAGTTACTGGTATTGCGAGCCGGCGGCGGTGAAGTTTCGATTATTATAATGATCAGACATGTGATATTATCATATTATATTATCAATGAAATAATGATAATTACTTGTTAAACTTGAAACAGAAAGCATTTTTATAGAGCATGGAGCTAGTAAACGAGTCATTATCGGCCACGGAGATCGGTAATCTACATTAATGAAATTTAAATACTACGTGAGGTTGGCTATAGAATGTGCTAACCGTGTGCGCTAAGTTTAAACACCTCACGTTAGTGTATCAATTAATCAATCAATTTTCAATTAATCTATGATTTTAAACTTTTTAATTGACGATATTTTAGTATTCGCCGTGACCATGCCATGGCCATGCAACTGATTAGAAATATCACCAACTAAAAAGTGTTAATCATGAGTACCCGTTATATAACGTAACATATCAATTATTCAATTTATGGACCAGTCTTTTTGACGGTAGACAAATAGCAATCGAGTGTGTAAACCAACGAACGTTTTAACATTAGCTGGCTTGCACACTCGGGTCATGTTCGTAGACTGTAATGATCCTCGTGCAACTTCAAACGGGACTTATGTCCTGACGTCGTGCAACGCAATTATACGTTGCTTCTCCTGGTGCTACCTCAGTCCTTGGTAGTACGTATTAATCAAAGATTTTAAGATTATATCATGGCATATGTTAACATTTTATTGCTGTTAAGTTATGACCACGATCCAAGGGACTGATTTGAAATATCAATAGCTTACCCGTTACATAATATATTGTATGAATAGAATAATTAGGCAATTATTTATTTCTCTTATGGCTACAATAGTTTGTTATTTTTTAAATTAGGTCAAATAATTTTATTAAATATTTTTGTACATAAAATAAGAACAAGATAAGTATGAAATAAATTTAAATTATCGTTAATTTCCGATCCAATTTTATTAGAATTGATAAATCTGACAATTTCTAAGGAACAAAAAGTCATTCATTACGTTCTCAAAATCATTAAATGTTAGCTTAACACGATAAAGTCAGTCATGCCGTAGATAAATATACTTCTAGCAGTCATACGAAAACCAGCCAAGCCAGTACATGTCGTACGAGATCAAACATCCGGATAATGTGTGGCAGGCACTGTATCGGCTGCAAGCAAATGAGACCGGTCGCCGTCGCTGCCAAATAACTCTTCCGAAACTCTAAATGTACACGGGCTAGATAAACAATCACAATGTATGTGTACAAACGTGTCTTCTTAACATTCTACTTTGTATTTTATTTCTGATCCGATAGAACTTTTATTATTTACTGGGTTTTCACCTAAGCTTCGTTCGTGCCGACATCAATATTACAATACATTAATTAATATATTATCCAACTCTATTTTACCCTATTTTCCTACTTACTGCTTTTCGTATCAAGTTTCAACTCGTATTATAGACTTACCAAAATACCCTAACGCTGCTACGAAGCTATCTGTAAAATTTCAGGTTGACGCATGTTATATAGCATGGGAGCAAGCATACGAACGTGCTATATAGTGTTCGTGTTTGAGACTCTTGACAATTTCATTCTATTATATGTATTAACTGAAGCTATTTTATAAGTAAACACAATGACAATATATGTGTAATTAATTTTCTGGTTAGTTTAGCGTGTTGAATGCTGTAATTACTGACAGTCGGATCGATTCGTTCGCGTACTCAATTGCATAAATTCCAAGAACACTACATCTAGTAGAAATACTTTAAACTTAAGAAATTTCTTTGTAACCTTGATATTTATTAAAAGTATGTAAATACCTTATATATATTTTTTAAATTTAGAATTAAATTTAAATTCCATTTTCAATTTCATTCTTATACTTTTTTTACATTCACATGCGTCAAGGAGAAGAGCAAAGTTTACGCTATTGTATGGAATCGACAGGTTAAGTAACTTGAATACTCATTAGTATTTAACAAGAAATATAGTCTGTCAGTGACCGAATTAATGGGCCGTCACCCCTCCGTTTAGCAACTATAAAATGATAAGACGACAAGATTTTTTGTCAGAAGAGTAGAAAACGAGCATGCAAACCACCTGATGTTAAGTAGTCGCAGCCCATAGACATTCACGTACAACCAACAAACAAGACCGAAATCCTACCTGCGCTCGAACGATACGTTGCTACTCCTGAGGACTAAGATGGTCGCCTCGCTTCAAAGTGTAGTCGGTAACCGCGCTTTTCCAACCGAAACACAAGTAATGTTTTTACTACGGATTATGAGGACGGCGTTGGTACCTCCCCGGTCGAACTATAGTTCTCCCACCTTTAAACATTTCGTAACATAACATTTTATTGCATTTCATAGGCGAAATTACAAAATTATCTCCGGAGATGTATTTATTTATGCATCAGGGAAGAAGCCATAACTCTATGGGGGCTAACGTAAGAAAAATATACGGATTTCGTCATTTCTGCTTGTTGCCAATTCTTTGGCAACACAATAAATTACTGTAACAATGCTGTTATGATTATGATATGTTTAATTTGGCGCACAACGCCGGCTCGATGAGATAGTGCGCACACGTCATTGTTCCACTAATCAATTTTCAATTATGCGTGTAAAGGAGTAAATGAGTTTATTTGTTAATTGTAGTTTTAACTGATTGTTGGATTTGCTCGCTTTATATTTATAAGTACAGTGTGAGTGCCTCCCACGCTATAGTAATGATGATTGTACAGAAAACTGCAAAGAAATAACGTACAATGCTTTTTGTCACAGTTGACAATGTAAAGTATGCGTCAAGTACATAATTCCTAAGATAGAGCAGTTTTACTATTTCTGGTAAAATACAGGCCTTAATATAAAATAAATGGAAGGATATTTCGGATGCAAAACGTATACAGTTCGATCGAGAACACTACGCATTTCTAGTGAAACAATTCTTGAATTTCGTTCCTAGAAATGTATCTACGTAGGGCCTTACAAAGAACTCCAGAACTGTTTCGAGTTGTATGTGGATGTCCATACGCTACAGCGATTACTTTCGGTGACCTGTAACTTTGTTTTTTTTATGTGAGAAGAGTAGCAAACGAGCATGCAAACCACCTGATGTTAAGTAATCGCAGCCCTTAGACATCCACGTACAAACACAAACACGACGAAAATCTTATCTGATCTCGAACGTAGATATAGACTTCGAAGTAGCCGCCAACCCTCTGAAACATAGGTAATGCTTTACGACGGATTATGAGAGCAACGGTGGTACTTCCCCGGTCGAACTGTAGTTCTCCCACCTTTCAACTTTTGCTGCTCTCCTCACATAAAAACAAATAAGAAAACATAAAATAGGTAATATTTTAAGTTGTTTAGATTTTTCATTCTGTGTCAAATGTTTTCCGAAATACCAAATGAAACTAGTTAACAAAAAAAATAGTTATCGAGTGACGTTCACAAACTGTAATCCAACGCACGTTGAGGGGCGTTATTGGGGCGTTTACGTGTCGCTTAATGAACTTGACTAATGAACCCGACATGACAAGGGGCCATCCAGACACCGACTCATTGATTGAAGGGACGACGATAGTTTACTTTTTGTGACAAAGGAGAGCTTCTATTTCCTTCATTTTTTATGTGATAAAAGTAGCAAGTGAGCATGCAGCCACTTGATGTGAATTAGTCGCGGCAGCCCATTTACCCATATGCAGCCTAAAAAAATATTGAAGTCCTATCTGAGCTCTTACGTAGATAGTTAATCCGTATCGAGTACTTACGATTAACGAATTGTGATTGTCGATATTTCGCCGATATAAAGTTTCGCCGTGACCACGAGCCGTGCGGCTGGTTCCAAATATCATTTTACGGTGCTATTGAGATGGTCACTTTGCTTTAAGTGTAGCCAGAAAACTTTCCATATCATAAACAAAACCATTGACCAGTAAATGTCGTCTCCAAGGGGCAATGTTTTTTTTCGAACGCTTAGTCCACGTTTTATCGAAGTTACAAAAGGTCTGGTTCATATTGCGCGCAGAGAATTGTGGTCGCTATTCAGCTCGGGAGTGCGACTAGCGTCAGCGGTAGCGATATCCGCGGATAAAATTTAGGTTAAACATTTAATTAGTTTTAAGGAATTCTATTTTAGATTCGAAAAAAAGGACAGGAAATATGTTGATGAAATTTACGGTCAACCACAAATAGGTTATTGTCGCGTTTGAGGTTGTATGAGTGTACGGGATGCAACGACTACTTAACATCAAGTTGTCCACATGCTCGTGTACTACTCAATTTACATAAAACAACTTTCCTTCCATCGCAGTTATCGCAAGGTTTTGTTTGGTCCTATAAGTGTGTACATTTCCTTATCCGTTGGTTCTCAGGAAGTTTTAACACGGTTCTAGCTACTTTCTAGAATACTACGTAAAGCATAAATTCGTCGGAAATTATTACTTGTCTTTAAGCGTTTCCGCCTGTCAAAAAACAAGTTACAGCGTCAATGCCATGCAAGTGATTTTTATCAACTGTTTATTATTATCTATACATGTAGCTTGTCACATATTTACTTAAAATTTATTTCGAACTATTATTTAACAGGTATAACTATAGTTCCACCGGAAGGTACCAGCGCAGCCCTCTTAATCCAAGCGAATCAACCATCTTAGTCCTCAGGAGTAGCAACACATTTTCCATATAAACTCAGATAGGATTGTGTACAGAACTGTTTGAAGGACTTGTAGGACTGTTTAAAGGTAGATGCGAAATCCTTGGGCTGCATCGTCTACTTGATATTAGCTTAAAAATAGAACTGATAGTTGGATTAGTACTTTCAGACCGACAGTGAATTTTCCCTCTAGTTAAACTCGTTCCCTGCCTATCTAAATACTTAAATTACATTTCAAGGTACCAACGTAGACTGTTTAGTCCTTATAACTGACTCATTTGCAATGCAAAATAATGTCTTGAATAAAAACGTTTCAAAAAATTTGAAGTTTAAACTTGAGGGGCTTAGTTGAAAAGTCTTCAGACTTATAATTGTCATTAATTCCAAATAGCACTAAAGACCCACGTTTCCGAAGGGCAAAGACTTTGACTTAGTTATGAGGCATTATTGATAGTCGAATTTAAGCTTTATATCTTAAAGTTTAGGTGCCAAATATGGATGTATGGTGTTTTTGGGGGTCGTTTTATTTAGCAGGTGTTGAGAACGTCATGTTTGAATGAGTCTTGAAGTTTTTTTGCCTAGAGGTTGGTAGATGAAGGCATGTTAACGAAGGGCATAAAAAGGAATGATGCGTCGTCTGATGTATGGGAATGATTACATCTCACCGCTTTGAAGATTATTCAATGATGGTGTGGCGGTGCATTCCGGAGTATTACCTTAAAGGTCCGGGGATCGATTCTCAGACATTCACCTCTATTTTGAACATGAAAATCAAATGATTCCCTCCGCCCAGAGCCGGGACGAAGACTGACATACCAGACTTTTATCGCCTAAAACTATACTTATTATTACTTACCTAAAACGATATTTATTTGTAAAGAAGGAATCACCGATGTATATGGGTCACATTTCCAGGAAGCGACAGCTTTTTCTTCTGTTTTCAAATTCCATGTCATGGTGTACCGAGAAATGTACTAACCGAATACTGCGATTTCGATAACTTCCATGTCTTACAGGTGTAGTCTTATTTATTTATCAGCATAACGGCTTCAATGTAAAAAGTGCATAGTTATCAAAAGCCTATGTGTTCATTTTTTGGTTTAAACCGTAAGTGAACCGTAACTAGAACAACTTTTCATTATGTTTCAACAAAAAATGTTAATGCCCTCTGCTACTTCTGCCCCCGTTCAACCTTAACAATCAATTTCAAAAAAATACTTCACCATTGTATTTTGTTTGACAAAAAATTATTCAGTTATCTGAATGTATTATGGAGGGTCATTGTATTGAATTAAACAAAACTGCATGACTACGTGGCATGCAATTTGGAAGTTATCGAACCCCTTCATAAGGCCTCCGAGAAAGTACTATTTAATGATTACTATCAGGACAGATGGCTTCAAAACACGGATCGACGCATAATATTACGTCACTATTGATCACCCGTTCACCTCCACCCTACAATATATCTATTCATATAAAAGGGCAAAGTGACTGACGGACCCAGAGGTCAAAAGACGAAATTACTGAATATAAATCATAAATATAAAGCCTTGCAAATAGGTTAATTATATAGTGTAAGTGACCACTAAAAAGGAGTTTTAGATAATCTTCTCTTCAGAAGGTAAAATACGGATTAAAAATTTGTATGAGTGTTATCGACTTGTGTGTAACAAATGTATGGACAAGAACTAATATAAACATAAAACGAACAGTTTCAGATCCGTATTCTAAGCATTGCTGGTAATTACTATCGGCAACTTATATATTTGATGTCATTGTGGATGTTTAAAAAAAACATTTTTTAAATCGGGACAAAAATCTTTCAAAGGTACCCTGTACCGTAGGGGCGATTCCGGGTTATGAGGGATAGGAAATACCTACATCAACAATTATGTGTTACAAATCGTGTTGCTGACTTAATATTAAAATATATTCAACAACATTCTAGATTGCACTTATCTAATAAGTTGTAACATTAATTTCCAAAGCGGACCTGTAACCTGTATATTAATATTCGAAAGTTTGTTTTACTTTTAACTGCCGTACTTAATTATTTATACATTTGTATTTAAATTACAACATGTAAAAATATTGACGATAAGTGGTAACTGTTGTAAAATATTTTCTACCAAATTATTTTTCTATACATGTGTAATTCTATATGTTGGTGTACTCAAAGACGAGTACATAAACACCCAAACCCACAAAAAAACCTAAGTTTATTACTTTCACGCTAAGTATTGATAAAATAAAGACATACAACTAAAGTGTCTTAATAAAAATTAAAGAACATTACTGGCTTCTTAAATGGATTTTATTTAAAACTTTAATTAAAACCAAAATTATATACCTACCAATCTTGAGATTGTTAAAGCATTGTTTACATTTAATAACGTAAATCAAACTTTAAAATACCTGTCTGTTTGGCTTAGGATCAGATGTGAAATTCATCTCAAATTGGCAACTTTAATCCACAAGGATAATCATAAAAAAATGGGGATTGTAGATGTTAACGATAAAAGCAGTCGGTTCCTATATACTATTTTTAATATTCGTTACCCCTCCGACACCATACCTAACCATTAGCCCCCATGAAATGGAATCCCTTCAAAATCACGCTTAATCAATTACGAAGCACGTGAGCCGATGATTATCAGGGCGGCACGGTAATCAAAGGACAGCGCGCTCTGTCGGCTTTAATCTCAACTAATGAGGGCGCTGCGATGACCTGCGTTATCGGCTCCGCGAAGCGTCGTCAGTACATCAGTTATGCATCAGTTATGATACACAGGGACGGCTGGTTTCATAGGAATAATCCATTAGTGACAGTTATAGCTTTGTGCTAAGATTTCGGTCCCTTATATGAAAACTCCGAGGTTTAAATTCTTGGCACTTCTTCAAATCCTTGAAAACTTGGAACTTGAAATAACTTAGACTTAACATATAATGGACTTAACATATAATCACATAAAGGACTTATCATTACAGATCGCCCAGAGAGGCACCACCGCCGCCCTCATAATCCGCCGCAAAGCAGTATCTGTGTTTCAATTAGAGGTGCGTTGCTCGTTTGTTACTTACTCAACATACAAAACTATTACAAATGAATTATAAAATAAGATATAAATCAGCTTAATAAAGCAAATGGCTATATAACGTCAAAGGAAATCCTCAAGAAGAAACTTGCAGGCGTGACAGCTCTGCATTAAATTCTTAAATGTGTATGATTACCACTGATCACCAATTGGCTAGGCTGGTGGACTAGCTTGTCTAGGTGGTGGGAGAAAAACCATCAGATGGTAATAATGATGTTTATAAAGAATCCGTTTGGGCCGATTCGCTACGGAACCAAAAAAGTAGGTTGACTAAAACCCCGGAGGAGCACATAAGTTTTAAATAGTTTTCAGTGTTAAAAAGGAAACCAATTAAATTAAAAGGTACCTTTGAAAGTAATTCTTCAATTTTATTACTCATTTAAATATTTATTTTGTATTTCCGTGCATTCGCTTGTTCATGTTAAACAATGCTTTATATAAATAGATTAAAAAATGGAGCGAGTCGTATTTGAACAACTGTTTGTAATAAAGTAAGCAGTTGCACCGTTCAAACAGGGCCCAATTTGTAAATGGATTGGAATTTGGTTAAAGCAACTTATGCTAATTGATCGACTTGGAATGTGTTTGTTTTTACTTTGTACGTTTAAAACTAGTGCATAAGCCTGGGTCTGACCGGAATTTCAGGAATTCTGGAGACAAAGACAGATTAAAATTAATATCAATAGGTGGAAGGACTATATTTCGCCCGGGGAGGTACCATCACCGCTCTCATAATCCGCCGTAAAGCATTACTTGTATTTGGGTTGGAAGTGCGGTTGCCGGCTACATTTTGAAGCGAGGCGACCATCTTAGTCCTCAGGAGTAGCAACGTATCTACGTTCGAGCTCAGGCAGGATATCGGTCGTGTTCAGTTCGTTTGTGATCAGGTGGTTTCCGTGCTCATTTGCTGCTCTTCTCCCATAAAAAAATCAGTACTCACGATTAACCCTTTTTAATTTCCGATATTTCGAACCAGTTGCATGGCTCGTGATCACGAGCCTGCGATGGTAGGTTGAAATCTTCCAACTTCTCTTCTTTTCTTTGATCACTTGCAATAATGTATGTGCAAAATTTCAGGGTTCTATGTGTCAAAACATACATATGTATACATATGTCTCAAAGCTTGTTATAATTTTTTTCAACAATTTTTTTTCTTGTAAAATGCATATCTGACTGCTACATTTTTTATGTTTATGTTTTATAAAATATAATTTAAAAAATTAACACATGGTGTATACGTCTTTTACGTGTGGAAGATTTTCTGTTACGGCTAAATTTTTAATTTATCTTATGTGCCTGTTTCTTAAAAAAAGATTATGCATATTATAAAAAAATTATTAAATACCAGAAATAAAACAGAAAGTAATCTACGATAGACGATATTGGTTCAATAGTATTAAACTAACATGATTTCTGTCTTGTTTGTTGTCAATAGAAAGTTTTCCTCTCGTGTTACGCGTGAAATAGATTACACAGTTGGTCCGATGTAGCGCTCTGACGTTCGATTGTCTATGGTTTTAATGTAGTTTTGGCCCTTTAAAAGATGCAATTTTAAATGTCACTTAATTTAGATTTTTTAAATTATCAAAACTGAAGTTCTATTGTCTATGGTTGTATTGTAGTTATGGTCCTTCGAAGATACATTTTTTCAATGTTACAAAATTTTAAATATTTTCATTACTTTTATTTTTAAGCTGCTTGAAAGGAGCTTAAACAAATTTTAATTAAATTTGAGATATTTCGTATTATAATTATTATTTAATTTGTGTACTCTTCTAAAAGCAAACGAGAATGCAGTTCACCTGAGAAAACAATATCGTTACCTATGAACACCCTACTTCGCCAAAGACTAATGTCCTATCTGAGGTCGTTATAAATACGTAAGGACTAAGATGGTCGCCTGCCTTATAATTGTAGCCGGTACGCCTATTATATCTATGTATTAATGCAATATATCTATCTATAAAATAAAAGTTTATACTTTTTATACACAATAAATTAAATTAAATACCTTACGAATTATAATAAAAGCCTAATCTAAACATCCACAGGAAGTCTACTCATGCGGCATGGTACTAAGTATGCTGGTCGCTTCCGACAACGAATAGCGATTGTAATTCTCGAGATATGGACCAACCATAGTCACTCGCGGCATGGATCAAACGTGGAACTAATTGTGTGTGTGTTTTATAAGTTATGTATAAATATTTTAATGCTACGTAGTGCGTGAAGATAGCAAATGATGCGCAAGACTGCGCACGCCGGTCACACTCACAGAAATAACCTTCACATCAGGTAACATTTAAAAGATATACTTATAATAGGTTACCTAATACTTTTCCTGCGGCGAACGACACTTCTGTGTATTGTGTGGCGTAACGCACTTGCGGCTTGTACACACCTGTGTTGTACGTAAAAATCTGTATGTATTACGAGAGAACACAAGTGTTGTTTTTGTCGGCACTAATAGACTGAAGGCGGATTTTGCGTCTGTGTACTTTTGGAGGCTACATTGAGGCTAAAAAAATATTTGTGTGAATTGTCGGCGCATCTCCAGTCTATAGAAAAGAGCTCCAGTTTAGTGCCGCCTCCCACAATCCTGACTCAATAATGTATGACCGCAGAAAAAGTTGTAAGTCAAGACAGTCTTGAGTTTGTTTATGTTTAGTTGGGATTAAAAGTAAGAAATTTAACGACTTTAGGCGGTCTGGCCGCAACAAAAACTTCTGCCATAAGAAAAAACCCTTCGCCAACAACGAACAAGACATTTCAATTAACATTACGCGAAATCCAGCTAAACATTTTAGCCTCGTTAATACGCGATACCACAGAACCGATAACATCTCTCTTCCAAAATTTAACGACTCTTTTATTATTTTTCAAGCGGCACTTGTAAAGTGACACAGAAAAAACAAACAACGTTCGAAATACAAAACATGTGGCGCGTTTTGGTACGTGTTAAAAAACGAATTTTTTCAAATGTCGAACGGATTCTTACCCATTCAGCCGCAATCGGCCACACGTAATTTGTTAAAATAAACATTTTTTGAATAGTTACATAGTTATTTGGAACGTGCATTTAAATGGTAACACCATTCCGTAGACGTAATTTTTGCCATAAGTGTAATTAGGGATATCGCATCGACAGATCGAAAATTACTTACAAGATTTTTATGTTCGGAAATCTGTACTAAAATTCGCATGTATATAATTTATAAGTAATATGAACTCTGAATGCTTCAGGAAAATACATTACAGGTAGTCAAATTTTATGCAACTTAATAATTTTTGGATAACCTTTAAGTCAGGCAAATAAAATTAACTCCAAATCAAACCACAAATTTTAAAATTTCGGAAATGATGTCTATTATTCTAAAAGAGCTACAGAATTATTATTAAACCTGTATTTGGTGTAAACCAGAGACTAATAGATACATGCTATAATCTGTATTTGTAAGAAGCTGCAATATATTGACATCTACATTCAAACTTAAACCGTACTACAGTTCTATCTGATATCGTACGAAGATGCATTGCTAATCCTGAGGACTAACATAGTCGCCTCGCTAACCAGCATCTGGGCCACTCCATATTCCACACATGAACTGCTTCACGGTGGATTATAAAGCTAACAGTGGTACTTTCCAATGTGAATTATAATAGTTCTATCGTCTTTCTATTCGTCTAAGCGTTTTATTATCTACTCTCATACACAACACAAATTGTTGTCTATAAAGCAGATAATTAAAACTGTCATAGACAACAATTTGTGTTGTCTACGAGAGTAGATGATTAAAATCCTTTTTTAGTCATGTAAAATGGGCATATATAAACTATTATTTACATAAACATTTCTTCAACGGCTTAACTTCCGAGTGCGGATTGTAATAACGTTGTATTGTAATCGCGTGTCGTGTAATCTGCCAGAACTGGAATTAATATAGCGAGCTGTCAAAAGAAAAGCAATAAAAAAGATAAAATCTCATTTGTTGGTTTAATATTAACTTTTTGCTAGTCGATAACGTTATGTTCATTGTAATCTTGATTGAAGCTTTCCCTAACATTAGAACATTGTACTAGAGCAAAATGCTCTATGGCTGTGTAGTTGAGAGGATTTAACTTAGTTAATTTAGATTTTTTTATGTGAGAAGAGTAGCAAACGAGCATGCAAACCACCTGATGTTAAATAATCGCTGCCCATAGGCATCCACGTACAACCACAGACACGACCGAAAAGCTATCTGAGCTCGAATGTAGATACGTTGCTAATCCTGAAGACTAAAATGGTCGCCTCGCTTCAAAGTGTAGCCGGCAACCGCACCTCTCCAACCGAAACACAAGTAATGCTTTACGGCGGAATATGAGGGCGGCGGCGGTACCTCCCCGGTCGTTAGTTCTCCCACCTTCCATCTACTGAATGATATCATTGAACATTTATGTTGAGAAATTGTGATATGACTTGAGTATACTGTAGTTTTAATCTCAAGGCACCTTGCGTTTGGATTTCAATTAGTCCTATATAACATAGTCATAA
Organism: Phocides pigmalion okeechobee; assembly: GCA_018251015.1. Taxonomy (NCBI): domain Eukaryota; kingdom Metazoa; phylum Arthropoda; class Insecta; order Lepidoptera; family Hesperiidae; genus Phocides; species Phocides pigmalion. The sequence continues at coordinate 1,614 of DWON01000390.1, read as the reverse complement.
TATAATTCCGGCACGCAACTAAGTAAATAATTCAGTTGTATTATAGTAGGAGTAAAGAAGAGTAAGGGAAAGTAGCGTAACGCGTAACAAACTGACTTGATTGATGACGTCACGGCCGTAGCTACTTTTTACGTAAACTTTGTCTTGGATCGTGAAAAGTTTTGGTTACGCAATCAGTCGTCGTTTCTATAAGCGTTTGGGTAAAGTTACATTGAGGCTTTACTTAAAGTAAGTACCATTTTTTTACAAGCTTTTAAAGTTCATATTGTTGGTTAGGTTAAATTTTAAAATTTATACTAGGCAGTCGGTAGGTAGTCATAATTTGATGGATAAATATTTTTTACTGTAACTAAGTCGATTATTATTGCCGTTAATTACGTAAGTTTCGTACAATATCATTACAGATTTTACACGTTATTTGTAATGATTAAATACTGTAATGATACAATAAAAAAATCAAAGTTGTATATTTTTTTTTTAAAAATACTATGCGTAATGTTAAGGGCTAATACCAGAACGATTACATAAAAAAGTTGTAATTTTGAAATAGTACATTGAAAAGTATAGTATCCAATTCGAACTCAGTGTCCGAATAACAAAGAAGAAAAAATACACAGTCGGTAATTTGGTTTATCGATCTCGGACCGGAAGCCCAACGGTTAATTAAGTGTCAACGAGCGACGTCATTTCGAATATCGGATCGGAATCAAAACCGGCAGCGTGTACTGCGGTCGTGATGTGTCTCTTTGATGTGTCTGCATCGCGACATTAACACTTTGACTGCAGCGCTCATTGTATACACCGCGCAATACACAGCAGTATTGTACGCTGCAGTGAAAGTGTTAATTCATGATCGGCGTTTTTAATTTAGAATTGCAGACTTGGAATTTCAAATTGACTGACGAAGCATATTTCTGGATATATTTTTGCTAGTGCAGGCAAGGACTGTATCTAAATATACACTTCATAATTCATAGTTCTCCGTAGCCAAGTGGCTTAAAAGGAATCATTTTAAAACTCAGCATTGACCTAAAATACATTCAGTTAACATGTGATTTGTATTAGAACTAAACTAAAAAACTAAAGAAATGAAAATCTTTTAACTAATCGTAATAAAAGCCTAACCTAAACAATCTAAAAGGAGTCGCAACCAATGCGGCATGTGTCCAGGAACGCTAGTTCCTTCCCGTGTTGAATATCAATCTCAATTCTCTGCGCGAGATGAACCAGCCCTCTTGTCACCGGCGGCGTTGATCAAACGTGGGATTTTAAACTAATACCATCTCGGAATAACACATTTTAATATGTAAGCGTTACCTCTTATATAGTAAAATGTAAGTACTTACGATTAACGATTTTTAACTCTGTAGCCGAGACTACGAGCCATGTAACTGGTTCGAACTCTCGGCAATTAAAATGTTTTTAATCGATAGTATCCTAGCAAAAAATTGCTTTGATAATAGCATTTTCAAACAAATTTCAAATACAAATAGTTTTTTAAAAAGCATAGGAGCTCATATTTCACGGGCAAAGCCGCAGGTAAATGCTACTTAAAATATAATTTAAAATATTATTATATATATATAAAATATTATTATTAAGTATTTGAGTCAC
>DWON01000389.1:0-34683 GCA_018251015.1 Phocides pigmalion okeechobee | reverse complement strand
TCTGAGTTGGTACGACCAATTTTCGTCAGAAAAAAAATCAATAAAATGAATTGAATTTTTGTGTAATGTCTTTCCTTTAAATTTATTTTAATTGGTTGCGTAGAAACGCGCGCAGGGTACTGCTAGTCTTCTTCTTCTTATATATAAAAATGAATGTTTGTTTGTATGTCTTTTATAAACTCGTAAACTACGCATTTGATCATGCGATGATCTTTAGCAAAGTTGTTGTGCATGAGCCCACGAAGGTTTCTGAGTTGGTACGAACAATTTTCGGCACATGGCGCCACTGTCATTCCAATGAATTTCATATATTGAAGTGAGAGTTCATGGTGATTTGAATTGAAACGAAAACAGCGAACGAATGACGACATTTAGAGGCAAAATAAACGTGGACGAAGTAGCGAGCACAGCTAGTATTTATTTAAAATCTATGACTTGCCAATTCAGTATATTGAGGGATTGAGGCCGAAAATTCGCCAACTTAATTATTTCGATTTATTTATCTTCATTAAAATAAAAAAATGGAATCACAGTTTCGTTCTTCGTTCGTTCCTTTTTGAATTAGACTAAAAATTGCTGTAGATATTTATTACTTCTAAACTATTTTTCTAGTTTGTACTAAGTACATTTCCTGTAATATTTTCTGTTTATCTTTACGCCTTTAAGGTATTATCTTCGACTCATTGTTAAGATTAGTCCATACGTTATCGTACATATTAGATATAAAATGTCACTTTGACTATGCAGACCAAATCTTTAAATGATTTTTATTTGTAAAGAAATTGAGCTCAGAAAATTGCAGTTCTTGTTATTAATTATATGCAATATATACACAGATATGAACCCCACACTGGAACCAAATTTAGATATCATAATAACTATAATACGTTATTTTTTATCAACTTGTCTGACAATAGTGACTTTATAACATGAGTTGGATTCGGTATAACTAACTTGTGTTATTAGAAACGCTATGCTTTTGCCATCGCCTACAGGTTTTCCGAAGCAGTTATAGCGTAATATTAAGATTCTGACGTTTCAGTGCGAGAGATTAGGTTTTAAACAAGGATCTCGCATTTTTTTAATAATGTACGTAATAGATAATAATTATTAGTTGCTTCATTTTCGAAGGCAAACATCGTGATGAAATTTACATGAAAAGTTATATACCGGATCTCAAAGGTGCGTGAAATACCTCAAAACACACTTGGATATAATGAAATAGTAGAGAAGACCTGTGGTCAGTAGAGGGACGTCAATAAGTTCGTGAAGACGATGTTGACAAATTTCCTTAACAAATTCTCGTGCAATAAATTACAGTATGAGCATAAATAACGACATTTGTTAGGTCCAATGGCGAGACACTTGCGCACGCATTTTGACCATTTTGTCATTTTGCGTCATTAATTACGATATTGCTTCAATGTTGTATTTGTTACAGTTATTTCAATCATTAAACCACACAAATTTGCGATAAATGACAATAATTTTGAAATAACTATGCACTATAATAATAATAATAATAATAATATGTAAAGACTTTAGTTAGTTTGTTCATAAAAAAAAATCATTTAAAAATGCGATTTTTTATGTATTATAGTAATTAACATAATATATTCCAAGCATTATATTTGTACTGGCATTCAAATCAGTTGAAGAAAAATGTCCTTTTCATAAAGATTTAAAACTATATAATTGCGGGATTTATACACAATTAACGAGTTTTAATTGCCAATATATCGAACCAATTGCATGGCTCGTGTTCGTGGCTAAACTGCTCTTCACCTAAAGATATAAGTGTCCAGAAGTCAAATTAAAAATCGTTAATCATGAGTACCCGATACATAACAAAATCTTTTTCCATACTCCGTATCACACTAGGATTTATTGTCATTGAAAACCTAAACTCAAAAATCTTAATTCACTATGTGCATGCTACGCTGACCGGAAACGGTGCAGTATGGCGAAAGGCTCACTTGGATTCTCTAAGCCCAATTTTACTGATATCAGTCGGTTCGTAAGTATAGTCAACCGTTAGCATGGTTGTTGCGATGGTTAAGTAGAGTCATGCCTCTGTATGTCAGACAAATGTGAAGACCGCCACACGCAAGTCGTCAATGGTCAATGTAGGGCGGTTCCAAAGCCGATCCAACCGCTTTCAACCATTGTTGCTATGTTTATTGTAGGTATACATGACACTTTTCTCGGAAACAGGTATTGTTGCGAAGAACAATATTGCCACAGACGCGACGCTGTTTACACTGGCTATACCGCCGCATTGTGTTTTCTTCTTTTTAATATGGATTTATAACTTACCTTTAACGACATATTTAATATTAAATATTTGGTAGGAAGATCGAATTGTATGGCCTGCTGCAAACGGCATGGCGCCAATATGCCGTCATGTAACCTTTTTGCTTTCACCCTATACTCTTTACTTATGTATCTCATATTTATATATCATAATAAGAAAGATTTATTGCTATAAGATTTATTGATTAACAAAATTCGTCAACGATAAATATTTATAAATTTATTTGGAACCTTACGTACTTCGCATTACTAATTACTAAAACTATTAATCTAAATCCAAAGTCCAACACAAGTTGTACAAAAAATACATGTTATAGCTGGTGTTACCGCAGTCGATAGGTACCTAAGTCTTCCTTTTAATACATTTTATTTATTACCTTACACTGATTTCTTATAGGTGCTGTGACAAAAATATAAAAATATATAATGGACCTAACGTATCCAATCTTTCATTCCCAAAAGGGAAACCAACAGATAGTCCCATTTTTTGTTCGCATTCTACGCTTTAGTAACGGTTGTGGGAGAGATGAAAAAGATTGCTGGATTTATAACAGAGTGAGACGGGTGATATAATTTTTTGCTATATAGCTTTCAAAAAGGTCGACGGTAGTGTGCTGAGAAGTGTTGAGCTCGTCAATGGTAATGGAGAATGTAATCTGTCTCGCGAAGTACTCGATGGAAACTTGTTTATTGTACTGAGAGACCTTCACCTCTGATTTGATTGGCATTTCGGTCTGGCCTTTTAGAACTTATGTGACGAGCTTACATGAAGAATTTGTTACGAACTAGCTGTTACGGCTACGTGTTGTTGTGGTTTAGTCTAGTTGACAAATCAATGTAGCGTAATTAATCCAAACACGAGTATGTACAACCTGTCTACATACTTTTAAGATTAAGGATTTTGTACAAACATTTACGTTTATTTATGTACATAAGATGCAGTCATTGGTAAACTATAATGTTACCAAGTTTAAGTTGAGTAACTTTAAAATTAGACACTTTGACATACTTTTTAAGTTCGCATTCTGATGCAATAGCCACACCGGCAGTCGCAGCAGAAATTTGTTTCTGATGCATCATGGAGTGGTAATATTTTCTACCTTGAATGAATCTTTGGTAACGTTGATTGATACATTTTTTGAAGTCGTTATCTTCGCGATAAGAATTATATTTAATTATATTTATACTTTAGGTAGTTTCTACCTATGCTCGTTTGTTTTTTTCATACATTGAAAGTATTTTATATACATTACAGTCGTATTTTTTGGCCAATTTGTAATAATGTTCAGTTCCTAATATTAATTTATATGATAGTTTCCTTGACTCAAATTCCGATTTTCGTTACGTACACTAAACGTTGTCACAAATTATTTTGCATCTAGTTAGTTAGGCACCCGATTTATGCTTTGTTCGTTTGTTTTTATAAATTAACAAAGGGTAAAAAATCGTGTGAGAAATTCACAGTACTGAATAGTATCAGATGTGATATAATATCGAACGTACATGCTTTATTTTATGTTCATTCATAGCGTTGTAGGCATTCGAGCCGTCTTGTCTTTTTGTGAATGTTGACACACTTGTACTTGGTCACAATGACCAAATGTTTTGTAAATCGTTTCGCGTCCGTTGTCTATTTATTTATTCGACTCTGGCATTCGTCGTTCGAACGCGAGTAATAATATTTTTCGGCGACCTTCTATTACTACATTACCTGGACGAAATAGTATCACGTGACTACATTCCGTTAAGTATTCTCTGGTTACCGACTATACTTATAAACGAGGTGATAATCTTAGTCCTCTACTGTAGCAAGACATCTGAGTACGATTCGATCTGTTGATTATGGGTGTACTTACAAGTCTTAAGTCTAATCAATTTCAAGAATGTACAATTATATCTTACCCAGGTATTCTTTTTTATATGAAAAGCGTAACAAGCGAGCGTGAAGCTCACTCGATATTAAGTATTTTCCCTGTAGCCTATGGATATTCGCATACAATGGTAAACAAGACCGTGGTCCTAACTGAGGTCGTACGTGGATGCATTGTTACTCCTGAGAACTAAGACGGTCTCCTCGCTTTTAGGCGTGGCCAGTATTTTGTAGAACTACCGCGCTGGGTTTTTATACTCCGTAATATTCCACACATTTTTTATATATTAAATGCACCTATAATGATAAAAGTGTAATACTATAATGTCAGATGCTTAAATATCAATAATATAGAATTAAATAGTCCATTTGTAATAGGACACGTCATGTTTGCTATGTTTTTATCGAGTGCCTACTCATTGTCTGCTCAGACGCGTTATCAGCTTACTTGTGTTACAACTTTTGTTTACGTTCACGACTCGTTGTCTTTTAACAGTTTTTATTAATACTATATATAAACTATTCTTTTTATTGATAAATTTAGCAAACACTGCAAATTATGTTTTATAATAGAAGGAGCAGCCCACCTTATGATAAGCAGTCGCTTCCGGCTGCGAACTTCTGAAACCAAATCGATTTAGAACAGGGTTTCTACTCAACGATAGGGCGAGGTATGGATACAGTTAATAATAACTTGTCGCCAATGTTAAATATTCTAACCGAACATGAGCATACAAATAATATCCGCGAGAATTGCTTAAGTATTGTCATTTTTTCTCTAAAATTGCTATGCCATAAATTCATAACAGAAAAGAATATCAAAAATCCTCGAAAATTGTTGTATTCTCTAGACTACAGCACATTAGTGCCGCATTGCTGTTATAAGACAGTAGTACCTCGACTGACAAGCATCAGAGAAGTTACCACCTTTACAGTTACAGCCAATTAAAATTTATAAATAGACATTCGATTTTTTTTAATCAGAGATATTTAGAAGTGGAATACGAAACGTAAGTCAGTACTCGCCTCCACATCTCGCTTCACCCTCACATCTCGACTCACCGCAGGTAGAGGGCATCCCATGGTCTTTGTAACATAAGCGAAGATATTCACAAGTTCGGATCACTGAAGATATCGACCTCCGGTCTGAGCAGGGGGGTGATGTGGCGACTTTCCGCTACTAGACAAGAGATGGAGAAGTTTTCTAAATATCTGGCATATATACAAACCCCGAAATAAAACATTCGGAGCACGGCCGCTCCCCAGGCACATGAACTCGCCTGGAGAGAGATCTCCCTGTTGCCAAAAAACGTTACTCAAAAATATCTCTGAAACTCTAATTACTATCAATCTGTATAACCTGTTATGTGGTATCAATTCCATTGCAATGAGCTTAAATGTGTATCTCTGCTGTGAGTTTGTGAGAAATTACGCATCCTGCTGTTTCCATTGATTGATTGATGTACAGCATTACATACACACGTTAAACTTTTTGCATCGGAGGTTAAAAATCGATTAAAACAAAAGAAAAATATTCCAGTAAAGTGGTATTTATAAACGAATACCTATAAATATTTACATCCGATAATACTCAACGTAGGATGTTTACTTTTAGTATTTTATTTTCATGAGGCGATATAAATGTTTACGTTCATAAAAATTGTGCAGAATCGTTATAACATGATTATATCGTTATAACATGATTACATCGTTATAACAGAATCGTTATAATTGCAGTGACGTGTATGTGTTTTTAGGGTTCCATATCTCAAAAATAGAAACCATTATAAGGTCACTTCGTAGTAAGTCTGTTTGCCTGTCAAGCCCTTTTTTCGTAGGAACGTGTAAATGTATTTAGTTGAAATTTAATTTCATACTCAGGCCCCTTGAAGTTGTGAAAAAACAAAACCCTTAAATCAATGTAACCAAGAGATGCAGTAGTTTATTCTGCATAATTTGACCCTGGTATGGGAATACAAATTTTTATAATTATTTCCACTTAATTAACCGAGAACCTACAATTGTGAAATGTACAAGCACAGTCATACATAATATCTTGCTAAATTTACGCAAGTACAGCGAAAAATCGTAAATTAAACCGCATAATTATCATGTACCATATGGTATGATATTCCTGTATATGATTTTAAATACGTTGCTATTTCTAATGATTAAGTTGGAAAGCTTATTTAAGTATGCCTACAATTTATTAACAAATTTAAGCAATATTGAGCCCCATCGGGAGTTAGATGGGTGAGCGCTATTTACTCATTTCACGCTCATTTCGAAAAACATGTTAAGAAGTCGGCCCCGATTGTTATTGATAGACGGCAGTCGTTTAACTTAATTGAAAGTCTAGGTACGGTTTCAAAATATGTGACAAAGGGGTTGGCTGCGTAATGCCAATAAGCATTGGAATACCAGGCTGGACACACCTAGGCTTTCTTTAGTTGTAAAAAGATGGTGGTCCAACAGTGGGACATAAACAGCTGTAACACGTGTCAATATGCCCATCGCACCCAATAAAATACAGTGCAATTCTCCTGTATGGCATAACTAGATGTAGCAATGGTTTGCGGATGCCGGCGGCGAGGCTGGATTACGCTGAATTACCAAGCGCACATTTCTTTCACGTTTCACCTTACTTCCCCGGTGACTAGATTCAATAAATAAAATAAATAAACTGCTTTTTGTCGATAATCATGTGGAATTAACCGCTTCAATTTATTGCAATTACTAGCTTGAGGCTGTACGGACCGTTAGGATTTACAAAAACTGGATGTTGTCCATCTTAGTACGAACGGTATCAGTTGCCTTACTCGGATATTCGTCTACGTTCCTTGAAACTTGGAACCTGTCTAGATCTGTCCTCGTATATGTAGTAGTCAACCTTAAAGTCTGTCTCCATTGACAACATTTATTATAAGTAAATAAATGATTTTACTACTATACTATAAGGTATTTACTACTGTACTATAAGGTAGGTACTATTTACTGTAAAGATAAGTTGTACATTGTACATAAATACAAAATGGTGGAGGGGAAGGGGACATGACGGTATAACTGATATTATACTTAGGCTTAGTGTCGTTTGCTGTTACGCCATACAGTCAGTCTGACTCAAACGTCAAGTGGCGTCATTAGACGTTTTATATCGAAAATGGAAAATTATATAATCAGTTTTCATAAACTCATAAAAGAAACTTTAATGCTGCTATGTAATATTTTAAAAAGCGTTTAAGGCAATAAATCTTATTTTTGAAACGATCCAACTATCATACGAGTATTCGACTGATATTATCAGATATAGAACGAGGTTTATAAGGAGCTGTCAGCTAACTACTTATATTAAAAACAATTGTTTGAGAATTTTACTATTCCATATCCTTTTGATATTTAATATTGACTATATTAGTACTTATCGCGTTCTCATTAAAATACTTGTGTATACAATCACGGTCACCACATCTGCCAGCTGAGAATTTTTATTATGTGCAGGAGTTCTATACATATATCACAATTATCCATACCATTTTTTAACTATATAACTATGCAATAACTTTTATATATATGATTTTGAGACAGTGTTACATTTAAATAAGAGGAAACGATGTCTGTGTACTCAAATGTATGTTCATGTACTGAAAAATCTGTCTTAAATATATTAACATTAATACGTTTTTAAAACTAATAATCGCAATATGTTTCTATAGATACATATAATTAATATTACGTACTTATGTTTTTTTTATTATTATGAAAAAGTAAGAAACGGGCATGCAGGCTACTTGATGTTAAGTGGTCACTGCCGCCCCTGGACATTCACGTCCAATCTCAAATATAACAGAAGTTCTATTTAAGGATGGACGCGGATGCGTTCCTACTCTTCAGGACTAAGATAGTCGCCTCCATTAATGTGTATCCGGCAACCACGCCTCCCCAACCGAAACAGAATACATGAAGAACATGTTGCTTTACGGCGGGTTATGAAGGTGGTGGTGGTGGTGCCGCCTCGGGCGAGCTCTAACGGTTCTACCACCTTTAAAATGTTCTATTTATGTTAAGTTAGTGTGTCATAACCCAATAGGAATATCCATTACATAATTAATTAATGTTAGGAATTTAACATCAACATAATGATGTAAATAATTGACCAGTTTAAATACTAAAAAGTAATAAAATATTACCTGATTACATTGAATACAAGATAAATAAAAAGAAGGAAATTAGTGATGCAAGCAGGCGGATTAGCTTTTAAAATTTTCATAAAATAAACGTGCAATTGCTTAAGAAGCGTGTCAAACGAGAATGTATTATAAATAAAATATTACTATAAAATAAGCTTCATGGTTACAAACTAAATAATAAAAATGCAAAGGTATCTTTATTTACTGTATCTTATATTGTTATAGGGTTTTTATTTGTTTTCAGCATTTCGCCGCGGCTTTGCCCTCAAGATAAGCTTACATTGCTTCTTAAAAACTGTAATATAGCAAACTATACTGTAATATGTAATTTTAAAAATATTGTATAAAGAGACGGTTATCTTAGCTAGGATTAACTTTGGTTATTGCTCAATTCTCGAATAACGTAGCGTAGTAATGTGTAGCCCCTCGAGGCTGTACGTACAGTACAGTTAAATCACAAGTTCTCACGTTACAGGAGAACAAACTGTCCTTTCTTTATGTAATATTAGGGATATTGAACTTAATAATTAACTAATATGCTTAAATTTGCGAAAAACATCCATTATCTGAGAAACAATCGTAATGTCTTTTGCTTTGTTGTTATTTGAACGCGGCACATAGTTGCCATTAGTCGCATGACTTGTTAGAGGTCGAAGTGAACAGCATCGACACTTTCACTGACACAAGCCGGTCTTTGCGCAACTTTTCGACACGTCTTTGTTACCGAATTTACAATATTACACCCGTTAAATCCGATGCCAATCCGTTAACAGCCGTATTACCTAAGGTGTATAAAGCCTTCCGCTATGGAGAGATCAACTCTCATAATTCAGATTACTCAAAGTCGTATGGTAAATTAATCATAACTCGCAGTAATGAAGGCGATCGTTGTGAGAAGATCTATATAACAGGCTTGCAATCAAGGGTCAAAACCCTTTAGTTTCATGAGACACAAAAATGGAATTAACTTTTTTTGCATTTTACCCAATTTCCTACAAACCATTTCATTACTTTCATAAAAAGGGCTTTACCTGTGTCAAAATCAGAAAATGTATAGCTTATAGTAGAATCGAATAACATGCAAACGCATTTTTGGTTCTGTCCCTTTGGTTTCAAGCTCGTGAGATGATGAGATGTGAGGAGTTCTTAGTAGTGACAAACCTAAAATTGTTTCCAAAACAATACTGGCTTTATGATGAAATGTTATAAACAACGTATTATCAAAGTAGACGCCTCTTCACGTATTTCGTCACTCATGTGCTTTCAGTAACTAATTTCATTAACCAAATGATTGTTGGGTAAGTGAGAACGAGGGAGGTCGCATTCCAGCTAAATGCCTACTTAAATCAACCGAGCTATTTTTAATACGTCAATCTTCATAACTTGCTAGCAAATATTGGGTATTTATCCACTGTCTGTACAACTGCAAATAGCTAATGTACTTTATTTACATAATGACTTGTGAGTATACTTAAACTTGTTTCAAGTATCTTGAAGTAATAAAAAGTAATAGGGATTTTAAAAACAGAACAATGTTTAAAAAGACACTAAGCTTTTTAAATTGGGAATCTAAAAAAACCTAAATTTGAGAAACAAGTAAATCCGTGGTCTTAATTAGTCATATTAAGAGTTCCAGCTATAATGTAATGTGTGTAATTATAACAAAAATTACGTTCAAGGGCATTGGAACAATTACTTTTTGCCAAACATTGCAGAATACGCAACGGGACTGCGCATGGGATTTAAAACAATCGTATTGAAATCGATGTAAAAAGCCAGCGAGAGCATGTGAACTAAGACGAGATAACGGCGACTGAAGCATTCGATGCGATGCGATGTTTTTGCCCTGCCGATGACATCGATTAAAATCGGACGCATAAAATCGAATCGTATAGGGTAGGTATAAGTATTCTGTGAACAGAAACTTTATTGATATGTATGTTTTTTGTTTGTTTTATTTATTTTATTTTGTTAAATTAGGCTTTAGGAGAAGTAAAGTCACGGAGGGGGCAAGAGAAGGAAGATGCGGATGGAGGGTGGGATGTTATGATGGATCGGATATTTAAACGCGAGCGACACCGTGGGGCATACTTAGAGAAATAATAATTTAACGCAACACGTACTCATTATACATATTTAGATCTTTTTGATTACGATTTACACAGTAAGTATAGTTTATTTACGTATTTCGCAATAAAGTTTTTTATCTTCGTCCATAACGAGCCTAATACTATAAATTTCACCGACCTATGCTAACATACAAGTGTTAGGGTAGCAGACACAAAACATCCTAAACTAGACTAACTTTACATAATACTGTAAAAATTTACATTTACATTGTTCGGTGAAGTTTGTTCACCGCGGACGAAGACATCGATTTACATAATCGGGCACTATTTTCTGAAGTAACTTCAGGACAATACAATGGAACTATAATGTCGTTTGTTTATAAATAGCCACGGACAGGAATTCATTCGCGTATTTGTATTAGACGCAAGTTCTAAGAAGCTGCGGACATTTATCGTCTACGTGAAGCCACTCTACATAACACTGTTTGGTAAGCGGAAAATCTTGAGTAAGTGGACATTACCAATCATTTCAAGAAGTAAGGTCAACGTTTAACGTCAACTAAAAACGGACTTTATATTTAACTTTAGCACTTTTAATAATTTTAAAATCTGCTAAAATACGTGGTTAAATGATATTTCAATAAAATATAATTATACAAATCGACATTTTACATAAAGTACTTACTAAGTATAAAATTGGTCACGTCACAACCTCAAAGGGAATTATAACTTCGGAATGGTGTACCTTCTATTAATTAAGTTAGTCCGCTAAGGATATTCAACTTCTAGTACAACCATATGCAATAGTGCAAAAACGACGTCGGATTCCAATGAATAAGAACCATTTGAGTGCTGATCCTAAAATAAGTAAAACAATCTAAATGCAGACCATATAGGGACTTTAACCCTACGATATCGTATTCTATAAGCACACCAAACAAGCCATCGTGCGCGTGCGTTGAATTCTTTACCGGTTCCACAGAATAGCATTTAAACGTTGCCGATTTACATATGCGTCACACATTGATCTTATTCCGTCGACATAAAGATTATAATTCACTATTTTTTTACTTTTTCATTGTCACTAAGAGAGAAGACCAATCCGATTATGGCAAGTAGAAATACTGGCCAATCGAGTATAAGGCGCGCAATTTCAACCTGTAAGAATGGTTAAATTTAACGTTATCTTGCATAGCATCCTATTGAGACAGTTGGGCTCCGGCCCTTCACTTCATACCAATATTTACATACTTGAAACGTAGCTAGTATAAGACTAGAATTATTTAACAAACACAGATAATTCTATACAGAGCGAGGTCTAGCCGTCTAAAATTCTCAATGTAAAGTGACTTGCAGAACAACATTAACTACGATCAGACGACAGCTTACGGCATATTCTGTGCAACTAATACTAATGAACACGTGAGTGGATTTGTTCACTGGAAGAAATGTTTCCCAAGGGACAGAATATTTTTTTATTGTATTCATATTTCGTATATGACCAACTTTCCATTTATTTAGCATTTCTCTAACAATAAACTTTTAAGATTTTCATTGGGACACAGCTAGGAATTTTATTTTCACATTAATCACAATGTATAGTATCTAAATTACAATAAAACTTAAAAAAACATGTTTTTTTAAATACTAAGTAAAAATTAAACTAAATTATGAATTACATGTACAATAAACTTTTATTAAAATATCAATTATAATTAAGTCAAAAACTCTAATTCGCTTTCTAATAAAATCCAACCGACAGAGCAGTTAAATTGACTCCAACAACAGGCGATTTCACAACGAGCACAAAACGAGAAGCTAAATTTTTAATGCGAAGTTCAATAAACCGGTAGGTATATTTTTATGTTCCAGACAACCGATTGCTTCAAAGGAGAATAAGTGCCCAGAATAAACTAAATATAACGATCACCTGCAATAAAGAGAACGTTATACTTAAGTAATTAAAATATTTTTAAGCAAAATTTGAGAAGCTTTTACAACTCGACGGATCTCGTTAACTGTATTTACTGAATTAAAAACAATGATCGAGTTTGCCGCAGGTATTAAAAATTCCGCGATAAAATCCGAACTTCATTCGGGAATAGTGTCATGGGCATTTAGATAAGTAAAGCCGAAATAAAAACCGAATTACTTATACATATATGAAAGTGTCCACACAGTTCATCGTGTATTGGCAAAACTTAAAGCCGGCTGCGTAAAGGCGATATTTACTGTACAGTTAATTCGAATAATAATTATCGAAGTTGTCGATGAAAATAATCCGGTTTAATGTCTTTTCGATCTTATACGGATGTGTTATGTTTGATTCAGTCAGTAATCCAGTATTTCTTCCTTTATAAACTTTATATGAATATGCAAATTTAAGACTTTGTGGAAGAAATAATATAACCCTATTCTCTATTAAAATAATGCACATTTACAGCCCACGTTAGTACACTCAATTCTAAATATTTATTAAATTATTTTATTATATTATATATACTTACAATAATTAAAATCTTAAAAATAATTATGATAAAAGCCTAGCTTAAACAATGTATAGGGAGTATTCTTGAGGTACAAAAAAAGAGATTTGTTTTTTTTTGACAAATTAATTTATTTGTTTTTCATTAGAAGATTAATAAAGAGAATTTATTTACGTTATGATTATAAACATAGGAAAATAATCGCAGATTTCTATAACTTGAACCAATGTTCATTGCGTGCGTATTCTCGGTCTCACAAGATTACAGTGCGTTGGCTTCTATTCATGATGTCTTCCCCAGGATATATGAATGAAAGTGCAGTGTTGCAGTGAATTCATTAAGTGAACGTGTTTTCAAAGCGACAAGCTCGGAAGTTATTGAATATTATGAACCAAAGAACCGGACATCCGTACATCTCTAATATCAATAAGAAGACAAAAATACACAAGGTATGTCTACATCCTTACATTTTATACTCTTTAGTGTATGACGAAGTAATGTCCGTCTACTCAAGTCATACGATTTCGTCGATTACAAAGTTTCAAAAACAAGAAACATAATAAAAAACTTTAGTAAATGTACAAACAATTAATAAATGATATTAGTTACAAGTGACAATTAAATATCAGAAGAATGGCTTCGACAAAATACGTTATTAATGAATTTTAAAAGGACTACAATTTATTGCATCGGCAGACGACAGACTAAAAACACGTAGTTACTTTTACCAAGCAAAAACGAAGTGCGTCTCTGAAAATGGTCGTCGGCGCAAGATGGCAGCGGCGTTTCCCACGCATGCGCAATGGGAACGAGGCGTGCGGCGCATGTCGCGAGCACATGTGTCGAGTATACGCGGGAAAACTATCCGCGGGTGTTGTATATTTTTTCATTAAATTCTGTATCAAAAATAAATAAACGGGTACGATAATAAACAAAGCAGATATTTTTCTTTGTTCTAGTTTGAGCATCTGGACCTCAGCACTCGTACCAACGCGGATCGTATTCGATCTAGGACCTAATTAAATTTTGAAAGATTTCATAACTAAACTAACGAAATAAATTTATTTGGGAACCTTAAACAACAGTAAATAGCATTACGTTAATAAATAAATTGCCAAATACGTTTAGCACACCGCACGATGGTACCTGGGTAGGTACATACGCAGTCGGGATAAACAATCACATTGTAAATTCATGGTCCGTAGTCAGCAGAATAATCTTATTCTGCTTATGAAATGAATATTGCACAAGCGTGAGTAAACATAAAGGATAAAGTAAGCATAATTCTCAAGAGAAAATCTTGTTAAAACCAATTTTTGCATCAAATCTTTCACATTTATACTACTATTATAATTAATAAAATTACCAAGGCCAAAATGTATATCAATACAGTCTATTGCAATTAAGTCTATACAATTTTTTCTTCCTTATTACACCTACATATACTGATTATTGCTTGCCCTCCTCAAACATCGATCGCAGTTATTCCTTACGAAGTCATAATTGTCATTCGTTTCAAATCGTTAGTTTTTAGCACAAACCTTATATTACTTTCCACGTTCTAAACCCCATGATACCATTCAATGATGCTTCTTTAATGACCGTCATTAAACTTACGGTTTCCATGTTGAATACATGTTATTATATGTCATCCTTGAGTTGTAAACTTGTAAATGCGTGACATGTTTAGGTGGCGTTGATTACTTAATAAGTAAGTTTTAACAATGACATAACAAATAAATACAACATAATTACGTACTAGTATTAAACTAGTATATGGGACGAATAGCCATTATCATTGTATATACCACAACATTAAAATTATATTTAAAGTATTATATAAAGAGACAGAATTATAAATAATATACATTGGTTTTGAACGTTCGTCGAACGTCGGATATTTTTTTTTTGCAAAATTAAATTTATAATTTTATAAATTTTAAAATTGGTGTGTATTAAAACCTATAAGTGTGTTCAAAATGTTGTCAGACTTAGACTTACAAATTATAACAGATTCATGCAAACAACAATTTTTTATAACATTAATACGAATTCAGTATTACAGAAGGATTAATGATCAAAATAAGGAAGTAAGTTTTTCCATTTGAAAGTCGACAGATTGTACAAAAAAACTAAAATTGCTTAAAAATAGCTCGAGATATCGAGATATCAACAGACGAAAAGCTAGCGAGATCGTAATCGTAGCCGGGCGTCGAACTGACACCGTTACGAACATCCCGTCACAACCTGTTTTCGCTCATTACTCCTTGCTTTCGCACAAAATTTTATGTAACAACATATTACAGTGTCTTAAAATGATAGTAGGCAAATACTAGATTATAAAGAAACTAGCTCCATTAGAGCCTCGCTTCGTAACCGGAAATGACCACAGCCACCTACAGTAATAGATAAATATGCAATCTGGATATTGTACTTGTTTCTTAACTACGAAATCATGCATTAGATTTAAATGTAATAAAATTCCATGTGAGCTGAATTTCTACATTGAATATTACTTGGAAAAATTATACCAATAGTAATTTTGATTGCTACAGAAACAAAATCCACATTTTGAAATTATATTCTGCCTGTTACCACACTACATAAAGCTGGGTTTAAAAACCTTATCTAATTTTATAGCCTTTAGACGTTGGTACGAAATACCTGGAGGTGGCGATTATATATAATTTTTCACTTATTTAAATATTAACGCGGACGAAGTTGTGACAAAATCAAATCTTTAACCTATTGTGCATTTGCTAAGCCATTATGGAGATTATTTCACTAACAAATTATTTTTTTAATGTATCAAGTTGTCTCGCGTGCATTACGTGCGAGCACATGTGTTTTTTTGATACTCAGATTTTTCTGGATAACCATCTTCGTAAGTTCCAGTTATATAGGAACGATCTAAATCGATTATGTAATGTCCAAGGTTACACCGCATGACAAATATCTTAGAACCAGTTATTTTTTAATATTGCTATTATAAAAATAAGCATAATTATGTATAAGTTACCAACTTTTATTCATCGGTCACATCCGATTCGGGCACTTAGAAGCTTATTCGCACATATCCGGGACGGAAGCAAACTTCTCTTGAATTTCTGAACTTCAAATAGACGAAGTAAGGCAGAAAGGATGTTTGTCAGGAAATTAGTTCAGAAATGCCAGCCTTTAGTAGTTACACTCGAGAATCTGAATCTAGATCGTGGATTGTTCATTTTCTTTGATCTTCTAAGGGGTAAACAAGTACAAAGGATGTTCACATTTAAATGAAGACTCATTAATGTTTATATATGAATGGATTGTTAATATTACAGGAATAAAAAAATATCTATACAAATCTATAAATAATTCTTTAAATTATGAAACTTACGAAATTTACTTCTGAATAATGCCGCATTTACATATCCATATAAAGTGACTTTGTTAACTCTGTTTTTATTTCACTTTTTACTTCATTTCGTTTTGGTTGCACGTGACACTCTGTCTTTAATTTAGTTTGTGTCTCGTGGGAACAAGATCGAAAATCGTCCAATATCCTCAAAATGTTAACAAGAAACCTGGGTCGATATATCTTAGTCCGGAGTTGCGTTGTTATACGAGCCATAAATGGTTCTAGGGCTCTGGAATTTATCAATTCGTATGTGCATTTTAGATGTGACCGTCGTCACAATTGCTCAGAAGAACTAATAGTTTGTATTTAATTTTCTTGTAACTTTATTAACCATATAATAATACAATGTTATATGTTTGGCTGCTTTGATCTTGTACCCACAATTTTTTGGAATTCACCCTACCACGCTGCTAAAATTATTGGTGGACAACTTAGTTGGTGACCAATTCGTTTGTCGGATTTCCAAACTGGCCGTAGGGCCTTCGTCAAGGCTTAACTACTACTTTCTATGGATAAAAAGCATCCATTTCCTGGTCGAGCCCGCTGTTGCTTAAGTTTGTAGATTAATTACGATGTGCGCAAGCTGTAGGTTGCCGGACTGCGTGTTATACTTTTTATAACTCTTATAATGTCAGCTACGTAAAATAAACATGAATCGGAATGTACCTTTATTTGCTATTAATTAATTTCAAATGAAGATCTTTAATATTAAACTATTATCGGGTGCTCAATTGACCATACATTTGATTAAATGAGACTTTATTCATAAAATTGAGATCCACGGGAAGTGTCCGTTTAGTAACCAGTTCGTTTTATGAGATTTCTTAACGTCCGAACAAGATTAGAGATCTGTAATTATGCAAATTCGATTACAAAATTTAAATAAATTACATCTATACTTATGTATTCTCATGGATTTTTTAGTATTTTTACTACTTTCTTCATCTTTGAATTGCATATTTGGTTTAGTGGATTATTGATGACTACTTGTACGTATGTATAATAAAATTTTAATCGACCGGTCTATGAATGGAACATATATGACAAAACATCTATTGTAATAAATTTAAGTATATATTAATTCAATACTATCAAATTTTCATGTTTGTTTCCTTTGATTAGGCTTATAAATAAGCAAATTTATGTCAATTTATAAGTTGTAAGTGTGCACTTAGGTGCTTTAGTTAGTTGCTTTTCGCACAGTTAGCTTTATGTTTTATAGGATTGATTCCCGTCGAAACCCGTCATCCTAGATTTGATTATACGTTGATACGAATGTCGTGTGTCGATAATTATTATAAAATAAATTAAAAAAATGTATTTCAAGCTCTCTATTTTCCTATGAATCCAATGAGAACAAATACATGAGAACTTTCCTAATCCAAAATCTGGAAAATCCAATAATTAAGAACCACGAGAAATAAACCGCAAGCAGCAGCAGTCGTACTTAAATTTGTTCTATGATGATACAAAGTATGATATAGAATTGCCTTACCACCAGTTTATTTCTATAATATCTGTCACTGATTATAGGTGTTTCGTCCATATCTTTTTCAAATTCGATTTTGTTCAAAACCTAATATTTTTACCGATTGATTTGAATTTGACATAACGTTGTAATAGAACACGCGTTTATTTTATCACATTTTATATATTTTTTCAATCAACCAGACGGAGCCACAGCGACGACTGGCTTGTACAGCTAGATGAATAAAAAATTCCATTAACATTTGATTCGAGAGGAAATTGAAACACGTATTTATATGTAAGAACATTTAAAACGGTTACTGCGGACAGCTGCTGCATTGGGTCAATTGGCACTGACCCTAATATTACAATCCAGATAAGTTCAGAAGTCGCTCTAAGTCTCAAGACCGTATAACTGATACATACTTTTTAAATCATCGTATTTTTTTATATTGTATAACCGGCCAAGTTTAAGAGTTCTTTTTAAGATGCTAAGGTAGCGTTGAAAAAGTTCAGCTTCTATAACTGCGTAATATCATGGCTACATTAAGCTCCGACCAAATGTACAGATGCCTGATATTAAGTCGCCGAACTTTAAACATATGCGGGTAACCACGTGTTTGATTTTTTCTATGAAACCCACGCTAGTGACAAACCCCTGAGTTTTTTTTAATAAATGTCGGTTAAAACGGGATGCACACTTGAAATACGTGCATCTATGTATATATATATTTTCTGAAGTAGTTACTGGTGTTCCTTAAATATTCAAATGAATATATTTTATCCTCCAGAGGAGTTTGGAAAACAAAACAATCCCTTATCAGTGCTCGTAATAAGTTTCAAAGAAGTTCATAAATCAAAATGAAGGTTGCTCTAAAAAATGAATAACAGACTTAAGTACATAAAAACTTAACTTATGTCTTGAGAACATGTCGAGTTGTTGATGGTTATTCCATGCGTTTCATCGCTAACAACCTCTCTGGAGCAATATGAAATTCTCATTAAACATTTCTTTTTCCTTTTCGGATACGTTTGTAGATAGTGTGGCTATCTATTCGTAGTGTACGTAACATAATAAAGTTGTACGTAAGCAAAACAGTCGATAAAATAATATTATATTAATATAATATTTTTCATTATCATAAAATTCGATGTTTTTTCCTTCTGCACTAGAGGCGATATATTTTATTCCTAGAAGATAACAGGAAAGTTCATATATTAATGAATGTTGTTTTTGTTGTATATTCTGTTCTTGTAGTGTACAATAAAGCACTTTGTAGTGTACAATAAAGCACATTGGAATTTGAATTTGAATTAATGTTTGATTGAAATTCCAGTTAAAGTAAATTAGGTCAACGTTCACAATGAATGTTATCATTATCTATAAGATGCGCCATTTTAGAAAAATATTGAGATAAAAAGAATTATTTTATTATTGTTATTATGACCCTTTTAAGATGATGTAAGTTTAAATGTCTCAAAATTAATCTTCCATAAGTCATTGGAGAGTGGCAAAGGAGTTATATTCCTTCCATATATTTTATGATATAAAAAAGTGATTAAATAAAGTGATTTAATATAGTCAAATGCAATTCGCAATGTATAAATGTTAAATATGGTAAACCTTACAATAAAATAAATATAACAATCTGAGTACGCTACAAGCAATAAAACGAAGAAAATAACCATTGTATAATATCGCAAAATTTGATAGGTAATTTATTTTTTGCGATGAAGAACATTAGACGTGAATAATAGAGAAGTAATCATAGACTTGGTCGGTTGCAAAATGTTTTTCTGTATTTTTTATTAACCATTTGGATTTCTCATACGCATTTTAAATCAGAGTGGGTAATAGGACAGCAAGAAATGGTTACTGTTACAATTGTTGCGTGGCCAGTCGTCACGTAATTCATTTGATTTTTAGCTATGAGTCATTACTCCCGGCTTCCATATATACGTTAATTCAACATTTAATTGATATTAAAATCTAGGTACTCACATATGAGTAACGAAAACGATACATGAGAAATTGTGTAACGGTTTAACTATTAATTTTGATTAAAATTTTTAAGGTAGTTCTTGTAAGAAAATCTTATACATATATATATGTGTAAATGTTAACTATATTGTGTAAATAGATTATGGGATCAGGAAAATAATGCTATGTCTACATATTCACACTACACATGTCAATTTACAGTATTTGTTACATCAAATGTTATTTAGCTGTGACAGTGCACATCACACAGCACTGTTTATGTTAACGTTGTTTCTGCTTCTAATATAAAGTAATAATACAATGGAATATAATTTAAAAATGCGTTATAAAACTAAAAGGAACTAAGTTAACTACGAATACGGAAATATCTAAACAATAAAAATGGGATAACTACCGCTTGTGGAATAGTACCGAACACGCTAGCAGGTTCAGGATAAATAGAAGATTTTGATTGCATTAGCAGAAATGAGTGTCAGCCCTTTGGTTACCCAATGCGAGGAAAAGCCGTTAAAATTTATTAGGTTTTATCAAATTGTATGATATACATATATAAAAGTAGTAATTGTCACTCCTTAATTTGTAATTCCGGAGTTTCAATCATTAACCTTTGGCCTGGAATTTTTGATTTTTATAAATTATCATTAGAAAATAATCGTCACTTGTTTTGCCGATGAAGGAAAACTTCATTAAATACTAGCATGTCTGAGAGCTCTGCATAAAGTCTACCAATAATCCATTGGCCGGGGTGGTGGGCCTGACCTTTCTCATTCTAACAGAAGTCTGGAGTCCAGCAGTAGCAAAAGTAATGGACTGATGATGTCACATACATATTAGGGGAAAATTTTTGCCCAGAACTGGGACATATGTTTATCTAAAACTTATACGGATGTCAATCTGGTTGAAACTGATTTTATCGGGATTCACTAAGCTAATGATGAATGTGTCAATGTTTGAATCATCAGCTGCTCAATTGAAGTCATTCACGATGGTACGACGTCAGCAATTTGCGTTGAAGACTACAAGTGCTCTTATTTATTTAATTTCTGTAGCGATTGGTACAAATTAGCTGACACATACATCTCTACATAAGTAACTCCTCGAGTCAATTCAAGGTTCCAGTTAACCTAAATGTTTATTCGTTGTATGAATCCAGCAATTGAAACATTTTTGACGGTGATGTTTTATTATATGTAGTTAGGTGACTAAACATAAATAATGATTATGTTCCTAGCATGAAACTACGTTCTTGGTGTGATATTAGTAAAAATAATACAAAAATATAGTGTAACCTGTGAGGCCTTCTCGTGGGGAGGCAGGCGAGCGTGACATCACAATGACTCCGCGTGCGAACTAGTATAGCCGATTACCGTGGTACTAACAAATTCGTACATACTTTATTAATGTTACGACCCAGTACACGTGCGTACTACGAATATGTACTCCAAATCGAAAACACGCTCGACCTTTCCCACAGCGTATAAGTTCGCTACGTAATTTAAATAAGAGTATTCGCAGACATGTGCGTGATGCACAATGTTTCTAAATGTTTGCATAGTTTTCCTTGTTAAGCATACAATTTTGTATAAATAAATAACCCGTTGAATATTGCTAGTTTACTGATGATACACAAAGTGTTAGGTATGATATTATACTAATAATACGTATTGCAAAAGCTTGGGTATTTGTTACATTTAAACTCCTCAATCATGTTATGAACTCGAACGAAACTTGGGAGATAGATTAATTTTCGAGTAATCAATGAGAATGACGCCCTTCACTCATTCCATATCATACAGAAAGCCATTGCTGCATGTAACATTGACACTGAATGATTCAAATAAATTTCTCCCAAGAGGAAATCAAACAAGTAGTATAAATGCTCAGTCAATTGCTGAGTTTTTATACCATACCTAAAGATTAGGACTTGGGAAAAGGAATGAATCCTTATATATATTGGACATTACTGAAATGTGAATCTATACAAGTCACCAACGCTTTCCATTTTCTATGATATTAAAGTTTCATTGCAGCTGACGCAGGATCACTGATAAGGAATATAACCCGTGTAGAACAAACATCCCACCTGCTACTAATGCATTACTCTTCCTGAGGATTAAGATGTCTGTTTTATGTATGAAGATATAAGTTGGCAACCACACCTTTCTACCGCTAAGGAAGAATTGCTGCATTCTTAGAAAGGAAATAATTCAAAAGTGACATTGCATCGCATTTGTATGGCGGTACAAACAGGTATTTTTGATTAATGGGATAGAAAATTATTAGCATTAAACTTCAATTGGATTTTCCTTGCACTAGTCCACCTGTGTTAAGGTTTTTGCTTACACCTATATATGCTTATACATCATTCTACACCGTTATAGTAACTCCATTAAAAATATATTTTTCCTATATATATAAAAGTACATATACAGCGACAAATCAAACAGAAAGAGAAATAGAGACCCTAGACGGATGGCTACCAAATCTTAAGAGTCATATAGCTTCGAATACTACTCTACTATCATCATTAAATCGTAATCGAAGGGCTCGAATATGCTCCGATTGAATTAATCAACAGTGCAATCACTCCACAAATGCTGTATGACCGAAATATTCAACGGCAGTTGGTACGAGTTACTCTTAATTGTTACGACGTCTACTAATTTACTTACTGTAGAGAGATGTACACTACAATAATGTTTTAAATTGTATGTTTTCATTAACATTTTATAATGAAATTTAATATAGTGTGAGTATACCGCAGCTAGTTTCATTGAAAGTTTACTGAGAAAAAAATTATGATATATTTTCTATAATCTCATTTTCTCAGGATAATTGTTTAGTTTTTTTAGTAACTTGCCGATCACAACTGTAAATATAATTAAAAAAAATGTAATGATAAACATTTTAATTAACTATTTACACTCGACAGATATAATTTTCTAAAATTAAACCAATCATTAGTATATAATAATAATCAAGAGACGCAGTAAATGATCAACGTTTACTAAGTCTTTTTGATACACAAAAAACAACAAGGATCGTTTGTTACACGTACGATATCTATACGATACCTACAATAGATAAAATAAGCTGGTACTTGTAATAATTGTTGCGCATTTTCTCAATAATAAGAAACGATATCGTTTCAGTTTTATAAGATTCTCTATAATGCAAATGTAGTCAAGAATTATTATTTTCTTGTTGTCTTTTGTGTTCTCAAAGTCCGTTTATTAGAACGATTACATCATCCTACGTAGAGTAATGCGCAAGACAATTTTTAAACGACCGTTTTTATGATGCGTCCGTATTATTTCCAAATTAACGAACTGTAACACCCTATAGCAATTTTCCAAATGATGCTGCTATCCCGTTGTGACTAATAGTATCCACATTAGTCGTTTAATTTTTTTTTTCTATAATTCAAATGAAAAGTGGCGAATAAAATTTACTTAAAATAAATAACTGAAATTTTACTAATTTATACGATTGTAGTGTTTATTTCATACATAACTTATTACTTGGATTAATCCTTAAATATGTTTCTTCCATCAAGATTTATTCAAAATGAAAATAGATTATTAATTATACTTTTATTTAAAATACTCTAGTATTAAATTTTCTTTTCATATAGGAAGGTATGGTTATCAGATGATATATTATTGTCATTTCTGGTTTTTAATTATTGAAAAAAAAAACTTGCTATTTTCTAGCCTCGTGTTTGTCCTCCTTAGCTTATTAGGTTTTTCTTACGAGTACAATAAGTTATAAGATGTTTATTATTACTTTTCTATTGTATGGACTGCGTTATGATTTCTATTTGTATTCATACATAGGGTTGTCAAATTTTCTTTCCGTATTTCCAATTAATAACTTTTTGAAGTAAAAACATGTGGTTTGTATATTTTTTTCTTAGTTTTTGTTATTGACTTAAGTACCCCTATTCAGATTTCATTAAGATACACTTGTTTGATTGAATAATTCAGTAAACCTCCAATAACGAATGAAAATGTATATTTATAAAAGTTATAGCTCTTGATAATTTATATTATATACAAGAACAGAAGAAAAACAATAGCCACAAAAATTTATGTAGGTAACAATCCTGTTCATTTCACAACACATACCAATGTTGCACAAAGTCGTGCCTTTTTTCAAGGATATCTATTGTAATTCTCAGAATAAACTCTTATCCATTTCATTGTTTTCTGCGAAGAATATCTAGGTATCTAAAACATAAATAACTCTTGTCAATATCGCAAGTTTGTTGGTTGGAAAGGTTCACCTATTGCATTGCATTAATTGTGATTAACGGCGTATGAACCTTTAGTTCCAGTACTATAATTGTTTAGTGCCGAAACAATGGTCCTAAGACTGAATAGAACTACTTACATATAAGACAAGCTCATGTTGCGATGAGACCATAAATAGTATTGTGTTACACGGTTGAGTAGAATCTAAGGTTCAGCCGGCGCTATTGTTGCCACACAATGAAGTTTAAGAGGATTTTCCGCTTTGATATTATATTGCAGTAAAAAGCAATTTTAAAATGAAAAATTTTCCTTTCTAGGGCACATTTATGTTAGTCTAATCTTACAATCAATATCTTTACATCTTTTGATACTTAAAATAATAATCGCAAACAATTTATAAAGAACCACATTCTCTCACAAACAATATATAAATAATCACTTACTATTAATAATGTATATGAGTTTAATATCTGATCTGCAAGGGTAGATTTTTCACACTCATATATCATGCAGATTATAGACAATTTTATTTTAGGAATAACATTGAATACCTTTAAACAATCGGCTCTACGTTTTGATTCTTGTTGAAGCGGAAATGGGCGAGGCAAATATGAGGCTGATCTACGGCCTATAGAATGTCATTGTTTTGTGGTTTTAACTTGAATAAATAAAGCTGAGCACCGAAATGTACTTTTTTTACATATATTTTTATTCAAAATTAGCCATATCTGTAACTTTATAATGACTGCAATGCCAAAAAAATGTTTTTGTAGAGTATCTTTAAACTTGTACACGGTAAAAACTATTTCTGTTAATGATATTTTGGTTCGATGATGGTAATGCTTTTAAACAATTCATGAAATTATAGCTTTGATTCTAAAATTTATCCTAAAATTCAAATTATATATTGGCCACCGATGACATAGTATCCGTTGAGCTTAAACAATCACGACGCATTTAGCCTGCATTACATTGCGTCGCTGTCGAATGTAATGGCGACAAATTGAGAACGTCAAACTAAACAATAATTAGTTTTATAAGTGGTACAAGTATAGCTTGCCCGAAAAGGTACCACCCTCCGCCGTAATACCTCGTAAAGCATGTTTTGTGTTCTAGTTGGAGAAGTGTGGTTGCCGGCTAGACTCTAAAACAAGGCGATCTATCTTCATTCTTAAGAGTAAGGACGCACTATGCGACTATAGATAGGGCTTCAGCCCTGATTAAGGTTAGATGTAGATGTTCATGGGTTGTAGCGACTACTTTCGATATCAGATGTCCACTCGTTTGCTATTCATCTAATACGAAAACGAAACTTACATGTTATTTTTAGAAGTAAAACTGGAAAGAAATATATCAAAAAACCATTTGTGATAAGATATTGAGCGAACCTATTGTGCAAGTCGATATCATTGCCCCAACTACGATTCGTTATAATTTCTCCCAACATTTCAGTTCGCTATCAAGATAATTGCAGGAAATTGAATTCTTCGCAGTTCAACTGCGGCCGGAGGCAGTATTCCGATCAGGTACTCACGTAGCAGCTTCATTTAGTTCGAAATATTTCATGAAGGGGTGAGAATGTGACATACGTTTGTGACGTTGTAATGAAGCGCTCAAGAGTAATAATGCATCTACAATCAATTTCAGATATGATTGTGTAGTCCAAGGATTGCTGTGAGATTTTTCCTATATAAATTAATTAAGCATTTACAGAAAACTACAACAAATATAGTAAACAGGAACCTAGAGTAGGATGAATTGCCGTCATTGTTGTTATTAATATGAAGTACGATGCGAGCTATTGTTTTAGGTTAAAAGGAAATATTGAAGTCAAATCATAACCATGCTGTAGACGTTGGGCGTTCCTTGGATAGGATACAACAATTAAAAAGGTTTAGGTTGGACCTAAAGGTCTATAGGCTGCCGAGATTTAATATTAAATAATCTGTACACTCGTTTGCTACTTTTACAAAGTATAATTACACAAATTGACAAATTATTGGTCCACTGCTGGATAGGAAGGATTGTTTTGTCAGTTTAGGAAGGACTGGGATCACACTGTATAATGTTGTTCAATTGCGAATTGGTCAACTTCATACGCCTTTAAGAATGAAATGGAGAACATTCAGACATGCACGTTTCATTGTTAAATAATAATTAGGTTCTAATACGCACAAAACTACGTCACATTAAAGATACGTGCCGAGGATTTGGACCCGCCGAATGAGAAGACGAATCGTACCACTAAGCTATCACTTACTTATGAATATTTTTAAAAGTATTAACATATGTGCTAAAATATTAGATAAAATGTTGTTTTGCTTGTATGAAATGTTCACGTGTTGCAAATATAAGCGACTCCCGCTATGAGGTCGCGCAAAAACTTCGCGCGCTAGGAGACTGTCAGTTACACAGTGTTATCATAACATGTGTGTAGGTATATTTTGCAAACAATATACGTTGTAATGTGTGTACAAAATATTTTTTTTAAAACTATAATTAAAACCATCATCGTCATATAATATTTATAAAGGTCAGGTTCAATGTGTTTTACACGAGGAAAAAGTATTAATAATTAAGACAATAATGAGGTACTTTACTTTATTGGACGTTAAGTAGATCGTATAATATATTCAAATTATTTAAATGACTGTAACTAATTACATAAAAGATTCTCGGTTTATTAATTTTCTGAACATTATTTCACAGTGAAGGGAAATGTCTATTACTGGCTACGACCAGTTCGTGTGGCGTGACAGAAAATGGCATGACTCGTTATTCTATCAAACCCCGCTCCTCGCTACCGGTACTTACTCTTCACTTATTTGATTCGGACATATTAACACCAAAGTTTTATTTTTTAACTCCGTATTTAATTTTTGTTTTCTTTCATTGTTATAAATTCTTTCCATAAAGCGTAAGGGACCCGTAACGACCATATTTATTAAAACAATTAGACATACATAGTGACGAGTGACTAAACACTTGATTGACGTTTTAACAGGGCAAGCAAAGCTTTACTAAGTAAATTTATTTAGGATTACTGCCCAATCAATCACATTGGAATAAAATACTATAGTTTTGTAAATATGAATGTGCATATATAGCGACCTCTGTTTTCCTTCACAAGTTATTTGTAAAAAGTTAACAACGTGTATCTTCTACTTACTAAATATTTATAGAGTTAATCATATTATTATAAAGTTTTTTTAAATATTTAACGCTACATTTAAAAAGACCGTGATTGATATTTCCTTATAATGTGTTACAGATAATACATATAAAGTAAATATTAGAACATTTTTTATATGATATTTTAATAATATCAATAGGCAATGCACTTTCAAATGATAATCATTTGTCACAATCATGTGTGAATATTGGTCATGGCGCATGTTATTATGACCTCAGTTTTTACTCCTTACAATCATTAACCTCGTTTGTGACAGCACGCGATGGGACTACGAGTGAATAACAATAGTTCTTTAACTTTAATTCAGATAAATTAAGTTTATTGGCGCATAAAGAAACCAATTTAAAAATACGCTAACATTATCGAATAGCTTATCGTATAAGAGTACTATGGATTTTGCAAAGAGAAATATCATACATTTGCTCCCTAGGGCACGTAAGGCTTCCGCGAATTTATTGGTTTCGGAGTGTGGGCTTGCTCGTAATAAGAGTTTGTAATGATTGATGCTGCGATGATTATAGTATTTATATCATTTTATCGTGTAGTATCGAGGCTCATGGGTAGGAGACGTGTCACACTCGGCTGGTTAACAGCGTCACGGGCTACCGAACTCCCCGCTCTTCGCCTTCGGGAATCTTCGGCAATCTTCGGAGTTGTTCGGCTCCCAAATCCATTTTTTAACTCTTAGGTGCGCGCGCGTTGGGTGACTCAACTAATTTATTAAGATCTATGGGTGTAATAAGGGTGTAATGATATCACTTTACTCTAATTGGCCATCTCGTTTGTAGTTTTCTGTTGCGCTTCAATCCAGTTGCTGGATACACGATAAAATAATTACTAGGTATAAGCTTGTGACTCAGACAGGCTCTGTTTAAACTATTACAACATTAACAATTCCTTATTTTAGTACTGGCTTAAAATATTTTGTTTATATTTTAATACATAATGTTTTATACCTAAAGATAAACTTTGAAGTAAAAAATATTTAGAATTATTTAAGTACTTAATATTTGTAAGCATTTAACTAAAGAGACATAAATATATATTAAATATCTAAATAGGTATATAACTCATAAGCAGGTCAGAATAATACGAACGTATAAATAGTTGTAAATTTAATATTTTTCCCTGACATCTATGATCGGATACTATATCCACTCATTCATTTATATTACCTGATCGATATACATTCACATTATGTCCGATGCGAATTTCATGGGCATAGTCTCTACAAGCAGAATATTCAAGACTCTAATCAGCTTACGCGTTTAAATCAGGGAATATCAGAAGTATTAATAGACTTATGATGCCATTACTATATTTTTATATTTGTCTGTACTTTAGTACTTATGTCGCTTATATTATAGGAAATAGTATGGAAACTATAAATCGTCATTGTGCGGCGGTGGCCATATTGGATTTACATTGACGTCACTTTAGGTTTTGTTTTTCGGTTTGTCTTTCATTTGAAACCAGTATTATTGGAGTTAATGCGAAACTTATAAATTGCAATTTTAAGACGGCCGCCATATTGAATTTAAAATGGCGGAATTTTAGTAATCGTACATTGTTGCGAGAACCAAAACTGTGCGCCATATTTCAGCCGAATTGATCACTGAAATGAAAGTAGCGTTCATTTGGAAGTTTTTAATTCAATAGTAATATTTAAAGAATTATATAAAATTAGTTTAATACAACATTTTATTGATCGCTAGCGTTCATTAGTTTAGCGTTCAACATCCGCAGGAAGTCGTTGCAAAAACGGACGGATGTTTTGAACTTTCGAAAGTAAATGGATTATGCTTTTGCTGCTTATATTAAAAAGAATATGCTTTACATCTTATAAATGCCACAACTGTTTATCAAAGTTACAAATTGTAAAATTGCATGGTTTGACCTGAGAGGTGATACCACCGCCATGTCAAACATAAAATAATTCTGACATATTTTTGAATTTTCACATAGGACTTAAACGGCGTATGATCATTTGTTTATCAAACTTCATTAATTATAGTTATTGATTATATAGTTAAATGTAATCCAAAGTAAATAAAAACTTAAAAGCCAAAAAGCCATAAAGACAAGGAATATTTGATAATGATGTGCATAAATTCAAAACATAAGAGGGATTATAACGACCGATAATCCTGAGTGAGAAGTCCGCATTTGCTGCCAAGTTATCACTGCTTATAATACTTTATAGTAATTATAGATATCATTTTATTAAAGAAGCCTTATAACAGTATGTCCACGTACTTTGTGGGATAGAAATCCAAATGATACTGAGGAACTGTTTAAACGATTTAAATTCTTCTTCGTCAGCATCTATACTCGAGTCTGTATCAGCAATTAGATTATCAAAGTACGTAAATACGCGTACCTAGGTGCTATTACGTGTGTGGAAACTATGTCATATGACGCTCACCGGGCGTTAATGATGTTAATTCGTATGGTATTTATTAAAAGGTATTTCAATACCCAGTGACCTCTAAATGTTAAATTGTGAGAAGTACAATAGTCATATTGTATATTACGTAAGAGGTACAATCTATTATTTCAAAAGGTATATCGTATTGGTAAATAGTATGGTAGAATGTGGCCATTGGAAACTAGATTAAATTCGACGCTGAGCGCTTTCGTGTGGTTTTTTGTAGCGATGCTTTTAAGTTTGGAGTGAAAATCGAAACCCGAAATCTAGGTATAACATGTAGGTAGGTACGTTTAGTGTATTCGAGCGTCCAATCTATCTAAAATAAATTGTTGGTGAAATCCATTAGTCGACATTCGGGGTGCGATTTGTCTGCATTTCTAGCCATTTTTTCGATAAGATTCGTAACTACAGTAAAAAAATTCGTTATTACTCATAAGAAGAAAGATGGTCGTCTAATACCCGTATGTAATAGCAGTTGCACTATCTGTAGCTTACATAATGTGTTTGCTGATATTTTCACTATACCTACTGAATTAACTTCAAAACATTTTCATTATATATTTCCTTTGAAATATTCACTAACAATAATAATATTTAAATTTTATTTTTGATTTAATTTTTAATACAATAACATTTTTTGAATAGACGAGAATACTACTACGATTACAGTCTGAAGGACGACCTATAGGTGAGTTAATAACCTTTATATTAATCAAATTTTGTAGTTCATGTAAACAATATTTGTTTCATACATTTTTTTAATGTTAGCAACACACATGTATATTAACACGATCGTGTTAAGAACACATGTATAGTTTTAACACGTTGACTACGGCGTTCATATAAAAGATCGGGACAGCATTGTGGGAGGCGGCACTAAACTGGAGCTTATTTGTCTAAACTGAAGATTCGCCGACAATTTACAGACGTAATATTCGCCCCCGTCTTGTAGCGCCGACGTAAACACAGCACTTTTGTTCGCCCGTAATCCATACATATTTTACCGTACAACACGGGTGTGTAGGAGCCGCAAGCGCGTTGCGCCCAGAATTAAACAGCAGTGTTGTAGCCGCAACGAAAGTGTTTAATAACTTTGTTGTTTTTAGAGTAAATACCTACGACCGCAAAAGAGGTTAAACAAACTTTGTTTTGATAGAATTGTTTACCACATCATAACAATATTATTTTTGTTTGACAGTTTATTCCTATATTCCCACCATTATAATTTAAAAACAAATCTATCCTCTTTATTATAGTTATCATGTAATTATTGTAATACTTTTATTCAATATATTAGAGCCAAATATGTAATCTTATTTCAGTTACACGTAAATTTCTCACGCGACACCTACATAGATCGAATTGCATATTGATGTCAGATAGCTAGATCATGTATTAAATCAACTTTCTCTTTGCCTATACGTGGTCGGTTGATTATTTAGTTTATTCATTGATATTGAATTGTACTCACCTTGGGCGTCCATCATAGTCTGTCAGTAACAGGAGCATTAGAAATATGTAGTGAAGATTTTTGTTTGTGCCTACCAGGTGCCAACCGCAAGAACTGTGTATGTTTATGGTAGAACCACAACTAAAGTAAGGAAATAGCATCGCTACGTTCATGATTCGTCTTAAAATAATTCTTGAGATTCGGTTGAAGGGGAATGGAGGATGTATTTACCATGAAGCGGTCACCATAGCCCTCTAAAGCGGCTACCTACTTACGACCTTTGGTCATTAGTTCTGCTGTTGTATGTCACCCACGGGTTATAATGACCACTTATGTTTAATAAAGAGTATTTTTAATTCATTTTTATATGAAACGAGTAGAAGTCGCCTCAGCCCAAAGCCACCCAGATGTAACATCAAGCAGAAATCATGTTCTGTATATGAGGTCTTACGATTGTAAAATTGTGAATTGTCGAATTGAAGCACAGTTCTTCACGGCGGATTATGGGATACTGCCCTTGAAATATAATTCTTACACTTATTAAAAATCTATGTAGTTATATATACATATCCGGTCACTAATGATTGTGCTATATTTAGATGACTTTGCTCGTCCAATTGAACAAAAAATATTGTAATAAGTCATAATAACGCGAGATATTACTTAGATGGCCGTGAATGAAGCGCTTACAAGAACGGAATCGGTAGGTCGCAGAAGCGTGCCGATGGCTGAGCGCAATGATAATAGTTTAATTAGACTGACCATGGAATCACGCTAACGAGTTGCCAGTAGAAGTGCTCATAGCTTAGTGGCTTGTGTTTTAAGTCAGGTATATAAGGTAGGTACATCAAAAGTAAACAATTCTATCGCGAGCCAGCGTTCGAATGTCAGCAGGCGTGGCTCAAGATAGTATGTAGTTTTGTAGGTGATAGAAATATAGATGGACCGGGTAGGTACCACTACCGATCCCGCAATAAGAAAACGTAATGCCAATATAAAATATAAGTAAATACATTTTACATGATAAGCCTTCAATATTAGATTATATAGTGCGCTATTGTAAACCCAGAGCGGAACGAAAGATATTAGAGTTGAATTCCGAGTGTAACGAGGGATTCTAAAGTGGAATCCTGAGTGTTGCGAGGGATTCAATATACGTCGCCAGAGGGAACAAATAATTTTGCTCCGAGTCATGCGACTTTACATTCGACTATGTAAGAATAATAAATACGACTAACTTGAAAGGCTTCTGGTTTATGCAATCCTTTTAGTTTTACTGGAACAAACAAATAGTGGATAGAATGGATAGCACGGACTCCCTTTAGATTGTTTAGGTTAGACTTTTATCATAATTAGTTTTAAGGTTTTCAGTTTTGTAATTAATATGCAAAAGTTTCCTAATGATATATAAAACTTATTTGTAAATCTATATTTGACATAGTAAGAACTGGAATTAATATTTAATCGATTTGTACTAACTGTAACTAGTATCCTAATCGTACTTCAGCTTATCACCGAAGATTCGGGATCCAAAGCTGTGCTTCTAAGTTTTGTTGTAATAACCATCACTTTCTTTGATATCCAATAAAACTTCACGATGAAATGTAGATACCTAAGGGTTCTCCCTAAATTGGTCGAAGATAATCCGCCGTAAATAATTATTTGTGTTTCGGTTGGAGTCGTGCGGTTGCCAGCTACACTTTAAAGCTATTCGACCATCTTAGTCCTCAGAAGTAGCAACGCATCTACATTCGAGCTCAGACAGGATTTCTGTCGTATTTGTGGTTGTACGTGGATGTCTATGGGCTGCGACTACTTAACATCAGGTGGTTTGCATGCTCGTTTGATATTCTTCTCACATAAAAAGATGAGTAAAATATACCTATTAGAACTTGATCACCGTAGTGGCCTTTGGCATAACCCTGTACGATCTCAGAGGGAGTCCTGTGCTCAGCATCAGGATAGCAAACAGTTCATTATTTTGATGAATTGGGTCCGCAATATTAGAGCACCGAAGCGAAACACGTCATTGCATTTTTATTTATAATTTACTTACTTATATTTAGTGCAGTGCTTTTTAAAATCGCTATGCCACCTTAAATAATGTATAAAGAAGTAATAAATAAAAATATGAGTCTATCCTACAATATTTTAAGTAGTACAGACAACATTATTGATGATTTGGGTGTTTAAGTAGTGAAGTCTTAGCCGAAAAAGTAACTTATTAAATTATTAACGTAAATTATCAAAAAAGTTTATTACTGTGATTGGTGCTTTACAAACATCTTTTATAACCATCAGTAGTAGTAATAGTTCAGTCTCTTTTAATATTACATTATGTTAAGAGATTTAAATTGAATATTTTTTAAAGATTGAATATTTTTTTATATAAAGAAGTATAATGCTTCAATTTCATGTATAAGGAACTTCAACCATTTTATAAAGTATCAAATTTTGAATTTAAAATAAAAGAAGCCTGTCATAAAAGTTAGTAAGGCACCAGATAAAAGCGCAAGCACTGATATTCTAAGATTTTACACGTCAAATAGATTCTAAACTGTCTACAAAATGTTCATATATGAAATTACAAGCAATTTTATGAAACTAACAAATAATTTATAATTTTTGTTTGCAATATTAACATGAAGTATTGCATACTTGCAAATAACATAAAACAAAGGAATTAACGCATTCTCCAATTGTCTGTAACGGCGGCTGTACACACCTGCTCAAGTGTTCTCGGCATGTCTCAACAAAGTGTCAACTTTCGTGTGAGACGTATGTACGTTTCTTACGTTAATATAGAATATTAACGTTAAAATGAAGTGCAAGAACTTATACTGAGACACTTACTTATCAATGTGAGTGGCTGAGACCTATTGATTCAAGTACAAAAACTGGGAAGGAGCCAAAAGGAGATGAAGGTTGCAAAGACACAGGGAAATAACGCGAGTATCAGTACATTTTCGCAAACGGCATATATCGAGATGTCCCGGCAAGAGTGTACAACCGCTATAAAATTGACAGTCCTCGCATGCATTTGGCAAAACCTAGAATTAAAATACATAGTCATCTGCCACACGTCGCATACATAATATTATAACAATTATTATAAACGTGTTAATCATTTTATGTCGCGCGGCTAACAATACAATAATTTACAGCAGTAATTGTATAGGCTCTAAATTATGTCTATTTAAATTGATAAAATTTTATTTGAGATAAATGTACAAAACAATTTTGAATAATATGCAACCGTTATCTTGTTTTTGTCAAATCGGCAGTCTATAATAGATACATAATGATTAGTGGACATATGTGTAAACAAGTACATAATGTAATGTTCCATAAAATCATGATACAGAGATAAATTAGAGTTAAAGATATTTTACATTAACTTAGGAGTAATACTTATGAAGCATTAATCTCTAACTACATTGCCAACCATTAAAATGATAGATGCCTAAGTCGTAGTTTGAAGAATTTCATCATCATCGGGGACGTCCCAGCCTCTTTGGGCGGGGGAATACGGGCCTCGAGGTACACCCTCTTTGCCCGGGCC
>DWON01000388.1:0-34687 GCA_018251015.1 Phocides pigmalion okeechobee | reverse complement strand
GTGTAGCCGGCAACCGCACCTCTCCAACCGAAACACAAGTAATGCTTTACGGCGGATTATGAGGGTGACGGTGGTACTTCCCCGGCCAACCATAGTTCTCCCACCTTTACTAACCAGTACATTTATATGAGACATTTTACTTGAGAAAGAAGTAAATAAGAAGAAGTAGTCTCCATTGACGAAGGAAACGATCGTAACCGACTGACAATTTTAAGCAATCTGAGGCACAGTAGAAAATTGGATGGGTCACTGTTTATATATAAATTTTCCGGCTTCAAAGCGTATATTAAATATATATACACAAAGCAGTAATTAGCAGCTGTTTTAGACAGACAACAGTTCTTAAACCTTGTTCCTTGCCTGAAAAGCGACCTTTTTTAATATAAAAAGTGGATTAATATACTTCTATTAGAAAAATAGACCCATGTTTAATTAACGCTGCTGATGACAAGAGAGCTGGTTGATATCTCCCACAGATAATGACAATTGTTGTTCAGCGCATTAATGCGGTCAACGCTCCTGGCACCATACTATGAGTTTGTTTAGGTTAGTTTATTGTAACTAGTTTAAGGTATTCATGCTATGTTTAGGATACTTTAATAAATATTATATGAATTATTATATTATACTGAAGAGCTTTACGATTTCTATATTTCCCACAATATTTAACTTCGCCGTTTGAGTAGACGATAATTTATTGTTACTAACGATTTATTTAATTAAAGTCATTGAGTCATACTTACCACTAGGTAGAGCTTATTTTAGTAATAGTTGTGATTAATGTCATACAGTAAAATATTACGTAACATTCGAGAAAATGTCAAATAACTGGAACACTCAAGCTTTCGGCTTAATTAAAGCGAGGACAGCCGGAGTTGGCTGAAACTCATTGAGAAACACAAACAAACCGTAAACTTTGAGAGGCAGTTTGAAGAAATCTAACTCAACAGATTGTAGGTTACTTATTAAATTGGATTAAAAGGTCAGTGAATAGTTACAAATTTCAAAGTAGTAAATACAGGTGCAAATGGACATTTATACTTTATAAGTTTAGGAACGTCGAGTCGATAGTTAGATGAATGACGGCTAGAAGTAATTTTAAAACGCCCTTCTAGACTCTTTAGGCCACGCTAAGAGATAAATCCCGGTTATTATTTACGTAAGAAGGTACTGTGAAAACGAGCGCCAGGCAAGATGGTCACTATTTTCTTAATACCCCCACTACACATCGGTGCAGCATGGTGAATTATTCTCCAGCCCTCCAGCAGTTATGAGTATGAAAGCTGTGGCTAGGAGTGGCATATAAAAAGGATTGCAGCCAAACATAAACACGGAAATAGTAGAAGTATAATCCACTAAGCCCAAATTATACCAACTGAAAATAAGTGCAATTTGCAAGGGGATAGGTACAACCTGCACGGTTCGACCGGGAAGGTACTAGCGCCACACACATTTCTCCCGTAAAGTCTGTTTGCGTTTTAGTAATATGGTGTGGTAGCTCACTTATAAAAGAGGCGACCACCTTAGTCTTCAGAAGTACCAACGCATATGTGAATGATATGAAAAGAAATTCTTACTCTTTATGCAGTTGGTTACTAATGTCCATGAGCGGCAGATATCACTTACTATCGAGTGGACTGCATGTTCGTTTGCTACTTTCATTTATAAAAGTGACTTATATTAATACGTGCTGGATAAAGTCAATTATACAAGCTTAAACTCAGTTAAAATAAGGGCAGAAGTAGACAGGAAATGATTGGAAGGTGTAATAAGCGTAAGAAAATCTTGTCATATAGATATTGAAATACAGGAGCAATCCGGTAGTACTACACGCGGTCCATGAGTTTCTACACACAAATCTAATATTTGCTAATAATCAAAACCCATCGAGTCAGTCACTTACTGTGCGTAGCTTAGCAAACGTTAAACAGCTTAAAACAAGTTCAGCAAGTTTCAAGAGCTCGCATAGACGAACAATTTTCCCTATTTTCTACTACTCTTAAAACTAGCTGCAAGCCAGCAACAGACCATCACCAAATCCCTTTCAATAATAATAGTCTAAAATTATAAGATAAAGTCATAAATTATTAATGTTCTAAAGTGATAATATAGGTAGATTCTAAAATAACAATTTAACAAGGGCGCTAGCATGGAACAAAGCTACAAAGTTAAGAGCGACGTTTGTCACCCACTCCGCACGAGTAGTACTTGTACTCAACGGCAGACTGTCGAACGTTATGTAACATTCCGGAAAATGTCACCGGAGATACTGAAGTTTAGGCGAAGCGGGAACGGACCTACATTTTCGTGTAGTGCTCATTATATTCACAAAATTATTATTATTATTATTTCAAATTTTAAAGATGGGAGAACTTTAGTTTGATCGGGGAGCTACCACCGCCGCCCTTACAATCCGCCGTAAAGCTACTTGTTTTTCGGTTGGAGAGGTGCGGTTGCCGGCTACACTTTGAAGCGAGGCGACCATATTAGTCCTCAGTCGAACTCAGACTAGACTTCAGTCATGATTGTACATTGATGTCTATGAACTGCGACTGCTTAACATCAGGTGGTTTTCATGCTCGTTTGCTGCTCTTCTCACATAAAAAAAGTTCTTACGTTTGTCCTTCCTTCGAATAGTAATTGCGCCCGACGCCAGACTGTCGAACGCAGTGTAATTCTGGAAAGTGTCTCCCGAGACTACAGAGCTTAAATACGAGATCGAGCGGAAGAAAAGTATTGGGAGAAACTACGTGCCTAAGGCTTCACAACTAAGTTTAAAATAATTATAAAGTGAATTACCACATAGTTAAAGTACTAATCCCTTCATAGATGACTTGAATTTACAAGAAATTTGAAGATAATAATTCATAAATAATATAATCTTTAAAAAATTCATCATAATCTATAATTATTATGAAACAAAGCCCCTCGTCAAGTCTGTTTGCGATAAACTCAATAGGCACTGGAGGGATTTTCTCACAATTTTCAACAACAGGTAGAGTGATTCCTGAGGAAGGTTTTGGTGCATAATAAATTTTGTAAAGTGGGCGATAAATTAAATAATGATTGGATGCAATGCGTACATTGTTCCATACTGTGAAAATGTATAAAATAAACGTGGACGAAGTCGCGGCACAGCTAGTATTATAATAAACAAGTAAGTTATTCAAAAAGTTTAATTACATTATTTTGCTGGGTGCTGGTTTCCTATTAGTAGACTGAGTTTTTGTAGTTGTAAGCTACTATAATGTAGAGAATGATTTATTACTTTTTTTAATACTAGAGATCTTCACAAAATTAGATAAATACGCATTAGAGCAAAACTCAAGCAGTAAAATCTTTTTTTTTTTAAGTTTGACAAAAATATTAGCGCAAAAAGCCCAATTTATTCTTTCAGAACTCCGAAACATAGAAATCCTCATTAAAGTACAAATCGGTACAATGTGATATAAAAGATTGCAAATTATGTGCTTCTATTACATATTGCACATTACATATAAATAAATTAAAAAAGAATTGAATTTACTCACTTTAATTTATTAACCATTTCTTTTATTATTTAAACGCTAAATTAAAGGCAAGAAGAAAAATAAATATTATTATTCCGATTCAATTCATTCCTTTGTGAAATGAAATATGAAAACTCTTAAGCAAAAGGCAAAGGCAAGAACTACAACTATTCCCACATCGTGTCACAAAGGGAACGGTCTGTACAGTAGGTACTTGCACAGAGCGCCGTATAACGAGGCGTAGACCGTCAAGAGTCATGTTTTAGGCTTAATTGAGGCGAGAACAGACCCGAGTTGGCTGGCAGCGCTCATTAACAACAACAAACAAGTGGCTAAGTAGTGTCTCCGAGCCGCTTGGAGGAAGTAATCGGCTTCCGCTGCAAAATACTGCCAAAACTCCTCTCAAAACACTGATTTACCTGAAAGTACGCCTTTGTCGCCTTTAAACGCTTTCTTCGAAAATATTTGCGTGACGTACTTACATTTTGTGTTACAGAAGTTGTGACAATTTACATGTGTAAGCAAAGAGCGGTGGCATTTGCGTACCTAATTTTATTGGATTTAATAATCAACGTATTGAAAAATATATAAACCTGAAAGGTTTGAATGGAATAAATTCTTCCTTCGAATTACCTTATGGTCATAGACCATACCCGCTCTGAGAGTAGATTTGTATCTGAGACAGCATGTTCATGATAAAATCATACCTAATATCGATAATAAAAATAAACACAATTATATTAAAATTCTTTCCACATCGCAAAGAAATATTTCATAAGGAAAAGTTCAAATGATTTATGTATAGCTTTCCTTGTTAAGGGCATTCGATTGAAAACGCTCCTTGATACACGCATATAACTCAACAACGTGACGAAACTATTGAATGGAGTCTCTACAGAGCGTTTGACATAAATGAGCCGTGCGAAATTAGGAGCAGTTTTTGCTCTAAAAGTCTTTTATACAGTAACGTGCTTTGTCATCTTACACGGTCAGAAAAGTTCTATTTTGGTACGAAGCCAACATATAAAGGTGAAAGATGAAGTATGGATTCTTAATAAAATTTATATTTGATTTTCAAAGCCGTTCTATAGAAACTTAATATAATTTTTTGACTATTATGTATTATTGGCGTTTACCTAGCACTTTTGCTCCGCGAAATATAAACCAAGATGGT
Source organism: Phocides pigmalion okeechobee (assembly GCA_018251015.1). Taxonomy (NCBI): domain Eukaryota; kingdom Metazoa; phylum Arthropoda; class Insecta; order Lepidoptera; family Hesperiidae; genus Phocides; species Phocides pigmalion. The sequence continues at coordinate 30,004 of DWON01000388.1, read as the reverse complement.
TGCTCTAAAATATATAGCAATGTGTAATTTGATAAATATGCCTAAAAGGCGGATATCACAAGTATAATTATTCTTGGTGATTCTTCCATTCCAATGTAATACATATAACGTCATAAGCACTCTGTGTACGAAATCTGAGATACATTAAATTAATAGTTTGCGTGTTCAAAATACAAACAAATAAATAAATGGGCAACGTTTCAATTGAAATAAAAGTTTTCATATTTTTGTATATATTTCAAAGTAGATATAGTTATTATTACAATATTTCAAAAATATATTTATCTTACAACCCATACTGGGACAGCGTGGTACTGGATGCTTTGGGGGTCCTCAAAATGTATGAGATTTATGCTTAAACCTTCATACATCTAAATCTACATCTAAGTTAATAGGTATAGGTAGGTAGGTAGGATTATTTTCATGTGTCACTGTTCGGCATAAACCCCTCCCCAAAACCAAAGAGAAACACCAAGTAAAAATTCAATATTAGCAACAATTAATTAATTTTATTAATGTAAGCTCTTAAAGCTTATCGCACGTCGAAAACTGTAACCAATTAACGAGGTAATTTAACTACATAAAGCTTAGTTTGTTAAGCTTGTCACAATTACTGAAATCGCTATAATATAATAAACACGAATCTCATTTAAATGGCTTTCACGAACTCAACCGACATTTGAAATGAATAAATGTACGTAATGTTATTAAATAACCACGCGCGGGTATAAGTTTGTTTTATTTGTTCACCTTATTTGTGGTAGCTTAGTGGTAAGATTTCGGTTTCTCACGTGGAAGGCTCTGGGTTTGAATCCAATATGCATATTAGAAATTAATTATCGCTTGCTCTAACGGTTAAGGAAAACCGTGGAAAAAACTGCGTACCTAAGAATTTTCCTTAAAATTTTGAAAAATGTGTTAAATATGCCAAACCGCTATAAGCCAGTGTGGTGGACTTTGACAGCTGCGTGTCTGCGAGCTCTCCATGAAATTTTCAAAAATGTGTGAATTTTGCAAGTCTGCACTTTACCTGGAGATGGACAATGGTCTAAGCTTCCTCATTCTAAGAGGATAACCACTGGGGAAAATTAATGGATCGATGATGATGATAAAAATTAAAGTACAGCTCTAGTATTCTGTATTCAACTTTTAAACACATCGAATTTTTTTAGTCACTTGCGTAAGAAAAATTATCACTTGATTTATTGTAGGCGGAAAACACCGAACCAAAACGGTCTTAACTAGCTTAGTGAAATATGGCGTAATCTTTTTCATTCTAAAAGGAAAACCTTGTTCAGTAAGGGAACAATGTTGATGATGATACAAAAAATGAAGTCAATCATGACGGTTTTTGTAGAAAGAAAAGGAAACAACATCAACAGTTTCAATTACAACAAAATGTATATTAGTAGGCATCATCCTATCACTGTACCACAGATGATTAGGAGTTTTCTCTAAGAAAAAGAAGGATTAGGCTTTAGTTCGCTACGGTAGAGAAGTGAGGATAGGTGAACTTCACGTGACGTTGAGATTTTTATGGAGAATTCCCAGGGTACCTTTCCTTCACAGTTAACGTATGCAATCATTCATTTGTAATCAGAAATCAAAAAATCAGAGGTGTATGTCATGGATCCAAATACAAAACCTCTCGTGTGGGAGACCGAAATGTGCCATAAAGCTTTTAACAAATTAAAAAACAAACTTATACCGATTATCCAAAATGTTTTTGAAGGTCAGAATGGATTGCACTGAGCCATAAGTGTCGATAACAATAGTTACTAATTTCATTTTTTATGTATAAGCCCAACAATACGTCTTTGAAAATCCACTGCTGGATCTTCCTTAGTTAGCCCTACTCGAACTGATCCTCCGCATTTTGAATGCAACATGTTCCCGCTCTTCTTCATGTCATCAGTTTATTTGCTTCTTTAAATACTTTATATGAACTACTTCATGATTATTTGAGTCATGGTGTACTACTATTTTCTATTATCTATTATGTCAACATAAAACATTTTTTTGTTTACTCGTTTATGTTTCTTTCGAAAACTACTGATCTAATGAACCTCAAGTTTTGTACACCGACTGCCTGTATCTCTATTCTCGTCATATGCTATGTGTTATATGCTATATTATATCGGAATTATGTAAAAACTGAAGATAACTATAGTAAAGATTTACAGTTTATCGCAGGCAATCAAGCTTATATTTTGTAACTAAAGCCGCAAAATTACTATAAATATAATAAATGTAACAAGCAGAATTACTTTAAAAGCAAATTAACTTTACTACTTGAGTTACGTACTTTTATATTTACGTACTCAGTAAAATTCATAAGAATGATATGAAAAATTCTTAAACCTCGCCGTTCAAGAAAGTTGACCTTTTTATCGATAGGCTCCATTTACTTCAAGTTGACTACGGACCCTTCCATTTGGGTTCATATAAATACCTTTATGTGCGTTTGGTACGGTCAACATCAAAAGTAAACGTTACAAATTTGAAACTCGAAACAATTTTATTTCTTTACATGATTCGTTATTTGATTTACGATACTTGAGCAGCGTGGTACAGCATGTTCAATTCCCAAGTAGGATAGAGATTTATCCATTAATGGTACACATGTTTGTGCATTAATTGGTACAAAATATTCTACAATAATCAAAAAGTTTTTTATTTAATGTAGTAGATAGCAGTGTTTGGCTAAATGATCCAACCCATGGTAAATTGATATTAATGACTATGGACATCTACAAACCAGTGATGATATAAAAGTGGACTCCTATCTAAAGATGGTCATAAACACGTTGCTACTCCTGAGAACTAAGTTAGTCGCCGTATATATAAATAGATCTGTTCAGCTGCTGGATACAAGTGCATTACTATTCCCAAAAGCTAAGTTAACTAGGAACCACTCTTGCATTTTTCTCTTTTACTATACTCTTTAAAACAGAACATAGCTGAGTTTATCGTTGCTGTTATCAGGCTTACTTGTAATACCTGTGATTTTGTCTTCAAAGTCATTACGAAGAGTTCTTTACCCTTGAAATAATGACTTTGTAATTTGTATGTAAGAAAAGTAGCAAACGAGCATTCTGTCCGCCTGATGGAAGGTTGTTTCTGCAGCCTCTCCACATACAACCTCAAATAAGATCAAAGACTTATCTAAATTTGTACGTAAATGGGTTCTTACTCCTGAAGACTCAAATCGCCTTGCTTCTAAGTGTAGCCCCTACAAATAAAGTTGTAAACAGTTCGTTAAAGCAAATTCATTTAGCAATATCTAAATGTACACCTGTATACTTTCATATTGCAAGTTACAGTATTCATGTCATTTATATATCTTAATCGTCTAACTTAAAAAACAATAAATAAAAATTATAAACAGACTATCAAGTTACCTTACCATATTATAATAATTATAGAATACATATACAGCGTACCCAATTCTCGCTAGAAATACATGAATATGCTTCTACTACGTCTTGTATTTACTAACTAAATTTGTACAAATAAAACACGAAGTTTTCCGGGTAAATTAACAGTGCAAGTTAGCCTTCCTTATTTATGCAACTGATTAAACAGCTTGTGTGATTTATAGGCTTAGGGTTCCAAAGTGCACGTAAAGGGATGGTTTACAATTGTTGTTAACAAATGCGACTAAAGTTTGTAGAATACTAGCTTCTCCATGCCTGATTTAAAGGTGGGACAAAAATAATTCGACATAAAAAATATACACTACAACAATAATTCGTCAGGGTACCACCCCCATTATTCAATTGCGCGAAAAGCATTTTTTTTGTAGAAATGTAGTTGTCGGCTGCAGCTACTAACGATGCGTCCATTTCATTGTACGGAAACAGCAACGCATCTACGCAGAATCTCCGATAAGACTGCAGTTCTGTTAGAAGTTGGATGTGAATGTCCATGGGCTGGAGTTACCAATTCACTTCAAATGGCCCTACACCACGTTTGTTAATTTACTCAAATAAAACAGCAGACATATTGCGTTGCAATTGTATTGATTTTACTTAACTGATTTATATGTACTTATATATAAACGTTTTTTTCTTTCTTACTCCATAAAAATTGCAGTAACATAAAATACAATTGTTTTGCGCAAGCAGTGCGCTCTTAACGCAGTCACAAAATAATTTTGAACTTTAAGCAGTAAACGCAACACTTTAACCATCTTCATGGAAATGTACGGACCATTACAGACAATTGCAGTTGGTAAATTTAAGTCGCAATGACTATTAGAAGCTAGACGCTTTCCCTGCGTCTGCAATGCCGAATCGCGATACATTTAGTAGCATATTCTGTACAAATCATAAAATATTAGACTATATCTTGTGATATACCGGCACGCTAACTTGCCGTTCCTAACTTATGCATTCTTGCATAATAAATGATCCAAATATATGAGCAGCTGCATAACATTAGGCCGAGGGAACAAAGTTCTCCCTCCTAATGACTTTTCCGATAAGAAATAGGAACCACGAATGACTGCCATTATTGCTCTATCGCGCTAAAGGATCCTTGTAAGATTTTTCAAGTTGTATTAATAAATGTTTCCGACAATTTAATTGCATTATTATAAAGTTTAAAAAGTGTAGAAAGTAAAATTGAATGTGAAAACGGGACACAATTTACAAAGACCCAAGTTATTTTTAAATAAGCGGAGGCGTACATTTCGCTTTAGAACTTTCAAACACCCACGTGCAATTTTATTTTGTGAACGCTATACTATATACTTTCAAAGCAATAACTTCCCTAAAACATCAATGGAGCGAATAATGACCGCTTGTAGATGTAGAATCCCATCGCAATGTGCCGCTACAAGTGTTTATTTACCTCTCCGTGCATACTAAATGATAAACAAAACGCCGGTAAACACAAAACCTCGCGAAGTATCATAACGTCTGTAATAAGAATGGTGTAGTAGTAGTTTTTTGATACTATGAAGGTTACGGAGCGCAGTTAATTCACCGGTACTATATCGTAGCATCAAACATATGTTCAGACCACGCGGACATCGATCGATAGACGGGCGGCATGCACTTACCGTGGTCATCTTGTAGTCTAACTTGCGCTGCAACGCAGTTTCGAGGTGGAGAGCCATTTATATATTTTACGCGGACCGATCACGATATAGAGTCAGGCCAGGCCAACTAAAGCATAGTTTGGTAAACTGGCGTAAATAAAAAACTTTTCGTGTGCCGTGCGTAAAATTTCAGCGTGGCGGTTCGCGTGTTCACACGGCCATTTTAGCCGCCTGTCAAGATGTTCCAAGTTTCACCGCATGGCGCCACCGTCGACAATCATTACGTCTGCGCGAAAATGCCGGCAGGCGCGAGAGGAAAATCGTGATGAAGGGACGTAAGCTACGGCGCGAACGTACCACCATGTTCGCGAGATTTCCACCGGCTAATTTATGGGAAAACTTTTAATTGAGGTTAAACTTAAACTTTCGTAACATATGGCTTTTTCGTTTCTTGCTCTACCGATTTAAATTTTTAGGCCTCTTCATTTGGTGAACAGATGCTAGTTCATACTTTGTAAGTATCTTTATAGGTAGCAACAAACTAATTTCAAAGTTTGTAAAGGTTTACAACTGTGTGTAAAACTAAGCGAGCAATAAAAAAGATCATTATTTGCATTGAATCTGTTCTAAATGACGAGTATCACGACCGTGAACAGAAAGATTTATTAGGGAAGAAATCAATTACCTAAACCCATGTGTACGAAGTGTGTGCACTATTCGTAAAACCATTATTGGCAGAGAATCCGATGTCGTTTGATATTTTATTATTGAGTTTTTGGAACTTATCCTTTTCTATATTTTAAAAGATAATTTATATTTAATTGATATATGAGACACAAATTATCTTTCAACATAAATATATATTTATACGTGGAATAAAACTACGTAACCGTATTTCTGCATTGAATAATTACGTAGATACATATGTATATGTACTTATTTTCTCACTCTGAATATTCACTTCTCTTTAAAATGTCATCTAATAATATTGGTGTATGTGTATAGATATTTCACTCTTTATTTTATATTCATACATCTTTGTTATAGGTCAAAAGAAGTAACTACCGCACGTTATAACTTTTAGGAAAGAAATTGTTTTTGATATCAATTTTAAGGGATTTCTAGAATTTTTTATTGCTTAAAAAGACTATAGAAAATATGTATATAGTATATGATGATCCATTTGAAATTTGAAATTATCTTCTTCCTCTAGTGGTCACATAGAGTCGTGACCTATCACACGATAAATTAGCAATGGCTTTAATCTTAAGCCATTCTCCTACAGCAGATATATTCTCCTACTCTTAATAGATAGTAGGATTATATTTCGACCAAGTATGTTCCATCGTCATCCTTAATAATCCGTCATGAAACAAATCTTTCTTGTTGCAGGGATACGATTGTCGGGTTCAAGCAGAGCGACCATCTCAGTCCCCGGATATTTTTTATGTGAGAAGAGTAGCAAACGAGCATCCAAACCACCTTACGTTAAGTAGTTGCAGTTCATATACATCCACGCACAACCACAAACACGACCGAAATGCTCTCTGAGCTCAAACGTAGATACGTTGCTACTCCTGAGGACTAAGATGGTTGCTTCGCTTCAAAGTGTAGCCGACAACCGCTTTCGCCAACTGAAACACAATCAATACTTTACGGCGGACTATGTGAGCGGCGGTAGTACCTCCCCGATCGAACTACAGTTTTCTCACCTTTAGTACATTGCAATGTATATCGTGTAGCCTCAGATAAAACTTCAGTCAAGTTTGAGGTTGGCATGTCCGAAGGCTACAGTCGTCACTTTACAGATGGTCTGACGCTCATTTGTGACTCTTATAATATATAATATATACTTGATGATGATGATGATTAATAAAGTGCTTATTCCAAATTCAAAAATGTCAAGTTTACTATACAATATAAAGTTTTTGTCACAAGTCTGGAGCCATGGAAGTGCTACGTGTCACTCGTCGAGCCGAGCCGAGCACAATGCGAGCTCGCACAAAATAAAGGACTGGCAATATATTTTGATTACAACGCGTCCATATATTAAGACAGACATCAAAAACGAATTACTCAGTCGTTATTTGTGTTCCGTTACTTAATCTTGACTATAAAAAGTTTAAGGCGTTTTTTAACTAAAAATAGCTACTTAATACGAGATGGATAATAATAAAATTGTCTGTGATTGTTAACCAAGAAAATAATATCCTATTATTGTTGTACCATTATGATATATTAATAAAAAACTTAATTTTATATTTTCAAAAGAAATATAGCACACAAGTAATGTAAGTTCAAAAATAATGCGTGTAATGTTTTGTACTTCTTAATGTAAATAAAAACCATATATATAATACACGATTTCTAGTCAGTCACACGTGGGGAAGATTTGTATAGAAGAGGCGTTCAATCAGACCTGGTCACAGGTGCGTTCCTTGAAATATATTTCGTGACAACTCTCTAACCATTCACACGGGAACAAAATGGCAGGGAAATTTATTGCTCCTTTTTCTTAAAATAGGCCCCTTTAACACTTTAATTCGCACTCGAAAAATACTCTTTCTTTGAGGACTCTAAGGCAAAAGGGCTGTTAAGCTAATTAGGGTTGTGTTAATTTTTGCTCTGATGTTGACTGCCCCTAATTTTCACATCCCACTTTCACGGCCCTTTGAAAAAATATTACTCAGGAATTACTGTAATTAGTATAATGGATATCACTCATTGCATATATGTATGTACAAATGTATAAAAACATAATTTCATCATTCGTAATTATTATTTATCGAACATTTATTTCCTTTAAAATGTTCTTTATGAAATAAAATAATTCATCGTGCAAATTTTGTTAATTGGTAATTACAGTACAATTTTAAACTTTCATAGCATAGTAATATTTATCTGCATAAATTTAAATTGTGAAAGAAGCAGTATTTTTACTGAAATAATAATATTTTTAATCAACCCATCAGTGCCGGCACTTATTTCTTAATTATAAATGTTGTGTAAGGCGCGCGTTTTTTGGTTATAATTGTTGGATAGTATATTAAAATGAGATTAATACTTACATAGGGCATTCCAGCTTAGTCCTAACGCAAAGTGTTTATTACCGGCCTCAAGTGTACCTGTTTGGTAATCTCTTTTCTTGCTATTTCCCATAGACATCCACGGATGGCAGCGACCATATAAATTCGGTATACTGCTTAATATCAAAATGTAACAATCTTACATGCAAGTATAAGGCACAAATAGATGTGGCTTAATAACTTGATAGTCCATGAGCCAGGTGATGATTTCATCAATCATTCCTCCTCGGGAGCTAGCTCATAAAATATTCCGAGTGGTCTATCAGGAAGCCTCGTGAAAGTTGGCCGTGGTTCCCTGTGCAATAGGGGCGGCAAATATTTTTACGTACCTACATAGCAACCATTTCTCGTTTCACCCACGGATGCGCAACTAACGAGGCTTCATGATATATCTAAATATTATTAAACAAAATCCTCCGTCGCGTCTGTCTGTCTATTCACAATAGACTCAAAAAGTACTGGACGGATTTTATCACAGTTTTCAACAACAGAAAAAGTGATTCCTGGGGAAGGTTTCAGTGCACAATAAGTCTTTTTTTTTGTAAATTGGGCGAGCCATCAAATAGTTAAATTCAGTATAATAATTCAGTATTCGTTCTAAATAGATGTTTCTAATTGTGAGTTTTGCAACTAGACAATGACTGGATGCATGTATGAAAGAAAAATAATGTACATAAATATAAAACCCGAGCGAAGCTGGGCCGGGTCGCTAGTACTTCTCAAATCATTTCAAGTTATTGTTTGAGAGGGATTTTGTTATGAAAATGTGTTGCTGGCTCACAGTCTATGAGAATTGTACAAGCACATAATATAGTACAAGAACATCAATATCAAGAAGTTCGAACCTACGCCGCTCTCGGCTCGGCTGCACGGAATTTAATCAACTGAGAAACTATAATATTAAGATGACAATGAGGTATTTATACGCCCAAGCCTTAGTAACTACAGACTTAGAACATAAGGGGTAATGTGTTTATTGTGTCGACAAGTTTACTTTATTACATATGAAATGTCTAAATCTGTATTAAATTTATTTCTTAAATTTAATAATTCAATGTTAATGTAGTTGACGTCAATATTTTAGGAAAATACTACAATGTTGATAATATAAATTTAAGTTAAAAGTCTAAATGAGATATATATTTAAAGAGGTAATAAATTATTTTAGGAATAATTTAAGAAAAAAAAATAAAAATAAAACATTTAATTATATATGTTTTTTTATTATTCCCACGTATTCCGGTCCTTACAGTTCGGGTAAGAAATCAAGGTCAGTTCTGGTTACTAATGAGTGTACCTAATTATAGTACACATGTTCATTTATTGAATGTAATTCAATTTGGTTGATACATTTAATACTTTTCACTTTTTTTTATTTAATAGCTATACTACATTAACTTGACCGTAACCAATACTTACTTAGCCCATGTTTATTGTCACATCATAAAAAAAATACGTTTGTAAGCACCAAACACTCTCTCGTCATATTGCGATAATTAACGACAAGTAGTTTTACGAAAGAATAGGGATAAATAAGGCTGCGTTCGTATTAGGTTTACTGAAGGTAGTAGAGCCTAACTTACGACTTGTAATATGATTTTCCAGGAAGATAAAGTACGTTAGGAGCCTACTGTACAAATTATTTGATGAATTATCCTTTAAAACTTCGCCGTGAGATGTGACATTGCAAATGTTTCCATCGACGACGTACAGTTTGTGGAAGTTACAATGTGGCAACTTGTTTGCCTAGTGCAAACCCGACCTAAGTCATCACCCTTATGCTATATTGATTGGAACAACAACACATAAGTGCTTTCCAAACGGCACGGAAAGAACAATACTTACACTCGTGGACCCTTCATTCTTCAACAACAAATCTTCCCCAGAAGTGACTGTAGTTTGTTCATTTGGAAGAAAAGAAAGAGGGCTCACTCGATGCCTCCGTTCTTTTGTTGGAAACGCGTTTGTTCCCAGTGGCCATTCCACTAATTGCGACCACCTCCATTGTCTCGCCGCAAATTAGACGTAAATGTTCGGTATCTCTAATCATTTCACAAAACGACGCTGCCTTTAAATTCAAATTTCACGATGTAATTCCTCGGAATTTTACAAGATTTTCCGAATTTCCATTTTATAGGAATATTTCATTAAACTTTTCAAATCATATTTTATTGTTTGTAATATTGCTACAGACCCAATTTAATACCTGATAATCGGTCTAGCTACATGTACGACGGAGTGCTTTCTCATTATTGGCGAATCAACTTTATAGAATGCTTTATCGCACACCTTAAACATACCTTATCAAGCGCGGATTGGTAGACCTCAAACACTTGAGAACTTTATGAAAAATCTTAAACATGTTACTTCCCTCACGTTGTTTTGCTACACCGATAAAACAATGGATAATATTTACTTATTAAGAGCGATTAAAAAGCCAGAATAATCATTACATGTACATTATCACTCGGCTCTCATTGCTTTAACAAACTATACGACCTAAATACACGGCTAATTACAGCAAACGAAGTCGCCAATGTGTACAAAAATAAAACAGGCATTCTGTGATCTTAAGAACATCTTATTTTTGAGTTTGGAAATTTCCAGATAATTCTTTTAAATTGCCATACAAGTTAGAGCAAGAGACTGCCGCAATTTAATCATGGAAATAGCCCGGATACCCCGAGGGAGCGTAGTCTACAGACAGCGCTGTTGTATTGTCCAAGCTTCTAATAATGGTTCTATAGTCATGTGTTATAACGCTCGAAGACATATTTATTAGACAAGGTTCTCTGTTCTTAAAGGTACATGGAGTCTACCAATTCACATGGCCGATGTAATACAGGTCCAGGCTAGAAGACTTTACATATACTTAAAATATATGGAGAGAACTTAGAAAAATGTTTTCAATCATCTGAAAATCATGATAATTATTTTTTGGGATATTACATTATTGTGACCGCTTAATTTATGTTATATGAACGTAAATCGAATATTATACCTAATGAATAAAATTTATTGTTTAAAATGTCGTAATTTACATCCATTCCGCATATCCCTAAATCAAGTCTTTAACAGATTTTGCTTGCAATATTTTCTGTTTTATGTTGAGGGCTGAATAGTGAAAGTTTTACTTCAAACTAAATGACATTTAAAGAATGTATACTGTTTTCAATAACGCAACTAAAACCTTCATACGTGGTAGAACTAGTTCGGCCGGCGTTATATCACCACCGCCCTCATAATCCGCAGTAAAGAAATTTTTGTTACAGTTGAAGAGATGCAGTTGCAGGCTACACTTATTAATAAAATAACTTCATTAACCTTCAGCAATAAGCGATTCATTTACGCACAATATCGGAGAGAATTTCAATACTATTTACGAGTAAGTTTGGTTGTGGATGGACATGGGTCGCAAAAATCATTAAACATCAGACGATCTGCACGCTCGTTTGCTATTCTTCCAACAAAAAAACCTGAAGCAAAAACTACTATGTAACATAGTTTTACCTGTGGTGTTCATAACTCAGTGGCATCGCGTGCCGAAAACGATATCTCATGTAAAACAGTTATTGCGCGGCCAGTCATAGGATGACTAGTGGTAGCATTTATCATACGTTTCCATGCTTCAAAGGATCCATGGAACATTCCTGGCAGATATTAATAGACAGTTTTTATATTACACAAGCATTGAATTTATTGTATTTGCATACAAATTTAAATAATGGACGAGGGGACAAAAGTTAAGGTAGGTCCACCTTAAGAAGGAGAGGACGTCTGCCAAGATTTCATACCTAGCCTTTTCCTTGGAAAGGATATAAATACGTCGTACCAGTCCCTGTTTTCACGGTAACCTGTACCGTGTGTGAAAGCCGCAGCGTTAGACCATTAACCACTTCCGTCCATACAGGGAGGAAAAGTGAAGGTTCATCATCAGCTTCGTACAACTTACTCTCCGGAAGCTCCTCTCCAATACTAAACACGAATCACAGTATCATCTGAACCGCGATGTGAAGCCAGCCCAATGAAACCGCAAGCCAACGCGTCGATTTGGTCCATGAGCTGAACCACTTACCAGCGGCAAGCGAAACCCGTCTGTGGACGGTGGATATCGCGGAATACGAACACGTAGGAGGGATTATCACGAGAAATTCAACATAGTTAAGCCAAAGTGCAGCCTAACATAGGCTCGGGAACAGAGGATTGATTCCAGGCCCGTATTTCTGTGCCCAAAGAGGATGGGACATTACTCCGATAATGATGAAAGGAAATGTAGCTTTTGTAAAGTCATGATTGGGTTTGGAAATTACTAAAGTAGCAAAAACATCTACAAGTATTGAAAATTATCAGTAGACATTATTTTATTGATGACAAATATCAGATATTAAATGGTTGCTGCAGACATCGGGTTCCTCACCACACCCTCCCGAGGTTGATAAATTTGGAATACTTCATTTGTGCGATTTAATTTTATAGATATAACACCTTGAATGTCTTCTCGTAATCTCTGATCAGCAGCTCCGTGCGGGTAATCTTTTCTCTGGCTAATTTTCTTTTACCATCTTACAAGGAAATTAGAGGTTCCAATGATCTTGCGTAAAATAAAAATACTAATGTTAGAGTTTACGACCCGCACACACACTATTACGAAAAAATAAAGGAATACATCCAAGTTTATGCCATGCTAATGACTTTCGGTGGAGGAACAAATTTTTAACAGTCTTTTGAAAAAATATATTGTATAATCAGATAAAATAGTGAATGTGGGGTGATGTTTATAGAAACTGTCACAGACTATCAAAGGTTGTACCGTGTCTTTACATTTTATAGAGGCCTTAAGTACCTAATTTCAGTTTTCCGCATACGAAAAAATCTGTATAACTAAAGGTTGCGTCGCATTAAAAACGAAGCAACGATTTAACTCCGAGCATTTTCTTGGCTGAGACAAATTTGTAGATAAATTCACATTGTTATTATACGTACTTATTATATAGGCAGCATAGTCCCTGTAAATTATCGTTGTGTACCGGGTATCTACGTATGTTTAATAATAAACATTACGTCGCTGCGATTTATGTGGAAAACGATCAAAAAGTTAAGCAACGTAGAGTATGGTCGGAAGTTAGATGGGTGATCATTTATACCAAAATTTTATGCGATTTTGTGGTGTTTCGGAGATATTAAGTCATCATTTAAAAGTGGGAGAACTATAGTTTGACCGGGGAGGTACCACAGCCGCCCTAATAATCCGCCGTAAAACTTTTTTATGTATTTCAATTGGAGAGGTGTGGTTGCCGGCTATACTTTAAAACGAGGCGATCATCTTAGTCCTCAAGAGTAGCAAGGCATCTACGTTCCGAGCTCAGATAGGATTTTGGTCGTGTTTGTGGTTGTACGTGGATGTCTGTGGGCTGCGACTATTTAACATCAGGTGGCTTGCATGCTCGTTTCCTACTCTCACATAAAAAAAATCTGATTTTTATCATTGGATAACAATTAGTACATTGCGTTAAAAGCCATATGAGCGTATTAAGAACAACCAACAGGCAGGTTGGCGCCTGACCCAATTTTACACCAAATCTCAATGATGCATTACAGCAGCGTAATGAAGTATGTGTGAGGTCTTCCTAGTTGTAAAGAAAGTTCCACGTTCAAAGATAAGAAATATATAGTTGCAGCGAACAAAGCTAAGACATTTTATTTATTCCAACAGCGACAAAATCGTTCGTCGCCTGTCGTTTTGCCGTTCTCTGTCGGATTAGTCGTTAAGATGTCTACCGTCTAAACTACATATAGCCGTGCTGTCTCAAATATTTACAGACTCCTCTATACGTCGCCTAACTCCCCTCGTCTGCATCGTAAGGACCATATTTAAATTTAGTACTTTCAGTACAGTCCATATAAATCTAATCACCCGTTAGCTATATTAAAATGATAAGTATACAATTTATAAAAAAACAATATACCATTTAAGAGACGTAACTTGTGTAGATCGTAAACAATCAATAAAGTTAAGCAACGTCAGATGTGGTCGAAAGTTGGATGGGTGAACGCAAGTGGTAAGATTTCATGTATTTTTTAATAATTCAGAAAATATGTTTAGCAATTGATCCTGGCAGTCGATAACTGCTTGATAAGTATAATTAAACTGCGTCAGAGGCTCTATGGGTTTGAAAACATCCAACCGACTCTAGTCCAGTTTGTCCAGTAATCTGCTTTAAAGCAGCACTGTGGCGTATGTTCAGGGCCTCCGCTAGTTGTGGGAAAAGGGCCCAGCAGCCAAAGCCAAAAAAGGTTTGCAGCCAATTCAATGAAGTCTAGTAATTAGTCTAAATGTATTAAACATCTTTTATAAACTTCGAAAAATTTTCGACTTCAAAGTCAAGGAAATTCCGTGAAGAAAATTACTTATTAATTAGTAAAGATTTTCCTGAAATTTAAAGCAATTATTATCGTCTTTAATAAATAATTATATCCTTTTTGTTAATAGCGTTAATTATCCTCAGGATAGCAGCGAGAAAGTGCGAGCAATTCACCCATTAAAGTTTGCCTGAATGAACTCTTTGTCATCGGGAAATGAGCTATTACCGTCAAATGGATCATTCTACAATCTATCCGTTGTGTTCAACTGCTTTCAATTTTTAAGCACGCTATTTTAATTATTTAATAACTAGTTTCCACTCACGATTTCATTCGCGTGGATTTTAAAGGTATGCATGAAACAAATAGTCATAAGGAAAAGGCAGTAGAGGTGATTTATTTATACAACAGTGCCACATATGCTTCATAGGAAAGAATAGTCTTTACCTATCATTACCATGTATCCCTATCAGTATTTATTTTCCTTTTTTTCCTGATTTTTTTCTGATTAGGAATATAAAAGATAGTTTCGAAGTCCATAGTAAGTTTTTCAGTTTATACAAAAATTTTATAGAAAAAAACAACAATAATGTAAATATTATACTTTTATTATGTCAAATACTTATTAGAAACTGATAATCACACCTTGAACAGTAATACATAGATACCAAAGTACTAATGGGCCCAGCGGACGTTGTCCCACTCTGAAAAAAAAACTATAAATTATTTTTTGCAGAAACATGCTAGGTTTTATTGGATTCAAGTTCTTAATATCAGTTTTGCATGCAATTCTACCTATTGGGTCAAATTAAGAATCTTAACCATTCTCGGATCGACCTGAAGGTATATAAGGAATATCATTAAAATCGGTCCAGCCGTTTACGAGGACTTCAGTGACATACACACGCACAGAAGAATTATATCTATAAAGATTATCATATTTTTGTTACTTTAATGTTATCCGTACTATGTTATCACAATATAAAATTCTTCCGAATAACAGGTTAATGCATTCCTCTCTACCCTTGTTTCGTCCCTAGTTAGTTCGGACCTGAAGGTTGTCTGGAATAAATCGCTTCCCTTGCAATAAGTCTGGCTTTTGTACGCTAATGGGTATGTTCTGATTTGTATTTCTCTTTTAGGGAACAATAAAGAGGAATTTATGTGAACTTTGACCCGACCTCTAGCTTTGTACAGTTTTATTTAAATTTTGTCAGTTTTTTTAATTTAAGTAGCATACAATCTGTTTAATAGGAAGGTGAATAAATAGGTGATTCAAGTTATTAAAGCGGTAAGATATGGTTGTTTTACACAGAAACCTTTGGGTTTCAATCACTGGTACCTCTGATTGTTCGAAGTTCGAAGAATACTAAATTAAAATAATAATTAATATTAATGTCAAATATTTTTAATGAATTTATTTATATTAAATTTTGTATTTGTTATTATGAAAACTGTGGCGGGCATTTGGAGGATAGAAAAACCTTGTTAACTTTATGTTATTATATATATATCCATTTTATACAATACATTATTAAGCAAATAAATAAATATTTACATGCCACAATAATATATTTATGAACCATTAGACACAGCTGATTGAATAGGCACTATACAAGCAACTGTTTCTATCGCAAGTAGTAAGTTTGTTTCAATGCAGTTTAAGTTTTGCAAGACACACGAGACGTTCCAACTAACGCCCCTATAAGCAACTTAGACAAGTGTTCTGTTCTATTTGTGGTTGGATGCCTGCGAGAAAGATATTTCATTCAACTTATAATAATTGTTAGATACGTAACGTTCTCCAGTCTGTTGTAAAAGGCGATTAAAGTCTTCCGGCTGGGCTAACCAGGCGGTGTGAGTGGGCCCATACTTACGTAGACACTAAAATAGACCGATGCTCGAAGCCGGCAAAGTTCCCCCGAGATGTAGCTTATAAGCAAAGAAGACCATCAATGGGTTTTATAAAAGGTGGAAATCCAAAATAACCCAGAATTACTTCCACGGTTACCTTTGAAAGGTTTACGCTCCTGAGACGAAAGAATGTAATAGATAGATGGTAGAACTGTAGTTCGACCTGGTTGTACTACTGCCACCTTACAAAATAGATACGGTTTGAGGTTACATGTTTACATGTTTACATGTCACCTCAAACAGTATAGGAATAATTGAAAATCTCTACCAAGTGATTACGGCTCACAAAAGACAGCACTTTAAAAATCGAAAAGATTAACCGTCGTTACTTTAGTAAAAGGTTTCAATAGGAAACCTTAAAAATTAACCCAGGATTATAACTCCGCATCTCAAGAGTTGGCTTGGCTTGCGCCCCTTTCGGGATTGCAATGCGTAACATTAGTTATAAGTTAATAAATAATTATGTCCATTGTTGTCTCGTCCGAAGACCATGAAAGTTTATGTTTTAACATTAATACTATTGAAATTAAAATTTAAGGTTTGGGTGTGGTTTATCATTTACGGGTGATACCAGATCACATAATTATAATCAAATTTCACGTGTACGTAATTTCGTCTGACTATTAATTACTGCATACTAAGTTCACAAACAGCGCCAAACAATAGAAATGCCTGTCATACGAAATTTCTAATATAGGGATACTAAAACATAATTTTAGTATCCGACACAAGCAAAGGATATTGATTTAGTGCACAGTGTGCCCGCTTGCTACCTAATGGATTGTCAACCACCGTCTAGACCAAAATTGGGCGCTCACAACTATACCTATGCAGTAAACGTTATTACAGCAGATTAATTTGCGTCCCGACAAACTCAAACAATAACTACCGTTTTAACATGTCTGAGTGTTTTATGCAAAGGTTTATAATATGTAAACATTATTTTATCTCGAAAATTTTAATGAGAATATTCATACATATTTGACGGAGTCTCTGTTACGAACTAAAAGCGACTGTGTAAAAATGTGAAGCTACTCGATATACCAAAAAATACTCGTGAGTTAAGCCGTTTGATCATTTCAAACATGTATTTGGACATGGATCTGAACCTGGCGACGATGTAACCTTTTCTTCGCCGTTTCAAGTCTTATGTTTCAGTTGGAGAAGTGCGTTTACCGGCTACACTTGTAGCGAGACGATCATCTTAGTATTCAAATATACAACGCATCTACTGATGACCTAATGTCCATGGGCTGTAATGACTACTTAACATCAGGTGGCCTGTATGCTCGCTTTACTCCTTTTATATAAAAAATCTACATACATATTGTTAATTATAAATTTCCCCCTCAGTCGGCTACCGCCCTAGTCCTGAGATAACACTTGCGATTGCGATGAGAAAAATATTTGCAATATGGATATGCTAGTATCCTAGACTATCCATTGTAACCATATGTTGTTAATATTATAAAACGAACGAGATAAAGTATTGATATATTAAAAAAGAATCATTTATTTTGGACCATTAATTTCTCGGTTATATTCGTGCAAACAGAAGGTTAAATATAGAGATGCGTTGTAATCTAAATAAAAAGATAAAGTTAAATTTAGGTTTATAATAAGGGGCAATTGTCCATTATTATAAAGTTTTCGGCAAGTCTTAAAACTTGGTCTTTAAACGAAGTGTTAAAGCTGTTGACAAATTTGGGACGCCTCGTGTAAACATAACTATATCTTATACTTAAGTACACTTTATGTATAACTTATACATGTACGAAAGGAGAACAAAATTTGTAATTTTAATATCTCTCTCAAACAAAGAGCACGACAATGTTAGTGAGATTTTAATGATGTCCTGGTTTGAAAAAATATTTCCACTTTAATTATGTAATTATGCCTGTCCGTTCTTCTTTAGTTGCATTCAATGAAAGAAATGTCAAAAAGGATCTCCCAGTTCGTTGACTCACGTAGACATTTTAAGTAAATAAGCCTTGGACTCGTTTAGGGAATCTATTTTAAGATCAAACCCTTATTTACTTGTAAAATAAAAGCGACAACATCAATAACATGAATGGGGAAACGATAAAAGGAATATTTTTACAAGCCGTGAATACAGACGCGACGAAGTTCGCAATCTCCCCGGGCGACCCGCCTTCCCTTCGCACCAATATTTGTGAAAATATCTCGAAACTTTTAAGGAGACGGAGTTTCTCCGACAATTCCTTCCCGCAAATATATTTAAGCGGATAAATATGTATACATACCACCGCATAAAGACTTGAATGCAGTCTTTAGTCGCTCGCTAAATACTTAAAACTTTTCAAACAACTTTTTGAAAGTATACAATACCATGTTTTATTATTTATTTAAGAGATCAGGTTATTTTAAGAGATCATTAGAAAAGCAGTTTGACGAAGAATGTGAATGTGGCAATGCAAGTTTTCTTTAAAGCATTCTTGACAATATAATCGTTTCTTTACACGTAAGTGTAAAAGATTCGATAAAACATTTCAGGGTTTTTAGCACCGAAGTGATTCCGTCTCTCGAGTAAAAGGCAACAGGAGCAGTTTTAAATAAAACTAAGTGCACGAAGTTGTAGAGCGGATTTACCGGAAGCGGACGCGTCGACAGCGGCCGTCGCTTCAGGATCGCACCACGTTTTCATTCATCCCTCACTTACGCCCTTTCACAGCTGGGACCAGTTTTACGCGGAAACTCTACACTAGAAACCGTCCTCCTTCCACTATTGCCCTCCTACTCTTTCACGCAAAACTAATGGCTGATAGACAGAAACGAGCAAACAAAATCAATACTGTCTGGAGCCCGCCCACTGGTTCAACGCGGCAACTGCGCTTCCTCACTATAAATTCGATAAAATAAAAGTGGGTAAAAATCATTAAATTCGCATGTTCATGTTTGGTAATCTATCCGTAAACGATCACCGACACGATTCTGGCCATACGGCGTGCGGGAGACGATCTGTAACGGCTGTAACACGCGGGGATCACATGTTTCGCACGTGGTCGGGTCACGTTACAATGTTTACCTGCGCCGGCTGACGGTCAGGTGAGATCCGTCGTTACTCTACGCTATGCCTACCTACCTGTAGTTGTCGGTGACTGACCCCCTCCCAAATACGCACGCCGAGATCGCTTTTTATACGCGACCTTACGAGTTAACATATTGTTTACCGTCTCGTACACGGTACACGTAGTATTATATTATCTGCCTCATGATACTCATATTCAGTGGGCGTTGGAGCCGCCGGGCCTGCGGCGACGGTTTGCATTTTTATCAACATCGACGACAGGCAGCAACATTTTATTTTGCGTGCCATAAATATGGAACTAGTGAAGACGAACATAGAGGAATAAGGCACTACATTTTTATGCAAACTTATCTGAAACTATGCATAAGCAAGCAGCAACAAAATCTTTATCGTGTAAATAAAAGTCGGTAAAAGTTGTCTCTGGGAAAAAAATGTATTACTTTCATGCAAATGTTTACAAGCTACGTTATTTATTGAACTTTCATAAAATCTTCAGAAACCTGTTCCGTAAAACAAACAAGTAGAAGTCCTTCGGATCTATTCATAAATTTACTTTAAATGATAGACTGTTTGCTTAATTAAAACAGCGTTAACTAAAATAAATATACGTGGTCGTTTATAATGATTAAGTAATACGTTTTTAGCCTTCGTTTTTTTAAAAAAAGTGATTTACTTTATAACTGTCCTGAATATATATTTAACACTTTTATCGGCTATTCTACCCAGTTTTAAAACGTCCATTTGGTACTTTATTATTAAACAGATTCGGAGCTTTTTTTTGGAAGGGTCTACTTTTCGTTTGGCCCTATTAAAATTCAAAGAGAAAATGCCACATTCAAGGGTTGAAATATAGGGAATAAAAAATTGTATTGGAATTAAATTTAAAATGACATTTAAGTAATAAATACATAGATGCGAAGAAAGATATATTTCAAAGAAATTAACATTTTTAAACCTTGTTAACATAGGAGACGCAATTTCTTCAAACTCGTTTTTTTAATTCATAATATGGATCTACGTTCACACGTATACTTAAGTAATGTTGTATATCATAAATCAACACAAAATATTATATACAACCTTTTTTTATAATTGAACTATAAGAGAATATTGTTCTTACAAGTAGGTACACATGACATAAAAAGGAAAATCTATCGTTTTTACGTATATATGAATTTTTAAATAATAAAAGGAGAGTTATTGTTAAAAGCAACTTAAAACATATCTTTGATAGTTTTTTACAATATGCAAGTAAGTACCTACATAAGATAACCTTCGAAAGTCGTAAAACCTAAACCGTATTATAAATTTTTTCATAGCTATGCATTTCAGCTACATCTCATTTTCACGAAGAATTTCCATATGTGAACGGAATACGGAATGTGAGTTCCCCTCCTATAAGGTATGTAGCGCATGATAACATGGTGTCGATTTATTACGCCCCATTAAGTTTAATTCCGACAGAATACTAAAAAACCAGCCGAAAATAAACGCTACTTGCGTTGGGAGATAAGAATAATTGTAAATAGGAGTATTAGGAAAGAGCATTTTTAAATATGCGAAGTAAAAATAAAAAAAGCCAAAATATTTTTATGAATGAAATAAAAGTAATCAATTTAAAATCACAGTCAAGGTAAAGATATAGTGTTAGTGTATTTTTGGCAGTTTTACTTTATGACTGATATATACAACAAATTGGGGAGTCCAAGTTTTTTGCGCATGTTTACATAATCCTAAATAAGCAGCTTGTTATAACAGAACCTTAATGTTACATTACTCAAAATCAATAATATTAGAGGAGCCAGAAGTCCACTTCGGACTACCGCGAAACCTGATTACGCGTCGTAGAAACAGAAGAACGGATCCGAAAGTGCTATAAATATCACTTAACAGTGAAATTCAGCAGATCCCAAGTAATACTTACCATCTTGAGTTCAAACCTGGATCAATAAGGTATACTTAAAACTCACTGTCTGGAAGGGCGGCCGTCCCCTACATAACATCACAGCATTAACTCTGACAACTGCGACAATAGTTTTTTTTTTAATGAGAAGAGTAGCAAACGAGCATGCAAACCACCTCATGCCATAGACATCTTCGTACGATCACAAACGCGACCGAAATCCTATCCGAGCTCGAACGTAGATGCATTGCTACTCCTGAGGACTAAGATGGTCGCCTCGCTTTACGGCGGATTATGACGGCGGCGGTGGTACTTCCCCAGTCGAAATATAGTTCACCCACCTTTAAATTATTATTTGTTTTGTACCGTAAAGACATTATTAGTAGTCTTAGACCAATTTCCAATTAACTTGAAACTTGAGCAAGGCGAACCGTAAGCAAAAGCTAGTTAAAATTCAGATTCTAACATTTACGAAACTCCAACCCTCATTCAATTGCAATCGCCTGCAACCACTCTCCGTACAGCCTGTCACTTGCACAAAGAATGCCCTAAAAGCCATTCTGAATCAGAAGCCACGCTTTACACAGCAGAGTTTAAATAACCTGCCATTTACAAATACGATAAAATATTCCAACTAAGTTAATTACAATTTCTTGAATTGAACTCTTTCATACCAGAGATTAGTACTTCGATCTCTATTTTTATCGATATGCCATATAAAACAATGATCGTCTATACCTAGCATCTATTCTTTCAGTAAGTAAAGAAAAGTTTCATGAGAAACAATACATTTAAATGGTAGATTTGAATCCGAACTTAATAAAATTCTACATACGACACGAAATTCTAAGCGCAATCCAACGATTGCAACCATCGAATTTCAATTTTCAAAATAGTTACATATTGTAGTTCGATTTTCAACTAAGTTTAATTTTCTACCGAGACGATCCGATGCACTCAATAGTTACCAAACTAGCATTTGTCAAAAAAGTAATATTCGGTACTAATACTCACATTAACGTCACATTAATGTGTCCTTGTTTAGGAACATGAGTTGAAAGGTTACTGTAATTGCCATAAACTTTTGTAAGTAGGTTATAGCCCTATAAAACAAATTATCAAGTCATCTAACACCCATTATTTTACCACACATGCCTTATCGTCTCCACCGTATCTCTGCAGGACATAATTAAAATTTGCAAGCTGTGACGGACGCCATTAATTATTTAGTTTGAACGTCCTTAGCGAGGCGAGTCGACGTGCAATAAATGGGCCGCATCGCCTTATATTCCTTATATTCTGAGGACAGAGTGGGCGCGTGATCGAAATACGTAACCGACACCACTGGAGGAACCCATGATCCCCGTCTACATAAAGATTTATACCCATCTGTAACTGAGAAGGCGACGCGACAGTTTTTCCCAATTATAAGGTGTAAGCGCCTCATTTATTAACATCTCGTCAAAGAATCACGATCGTTTTTGCCCGCCGTGTGATAATGGCGAAGTCTTCACGGACGATATCGGAAGTATTTCCTTCTTTCTGTATCGCTATTCGTACTGCGACATTAATTATTATAAAGATCGACTTTTGAGAAATAATTGAGTCTACATTTATATACACTTTCGGTAATCTAATTAAAAAAAAACTTGTTTATGAAGCAATCATTTACGTAATAAAAACAGCTTTACTTTGCTGTGCAATGAAGTTCAATGCACAGCGGTAGATACGAGACACCCATTTATAGCTTCTCAACCATCGGCAAATGTGGCAATTATGCCGCTTGGAAACCAAACAAATCATTTTAAACACCCCAACATTACATTGCTGCATTGCGTATAATATGATAAATATGCTAGCAAGTATTTCTTCACGACGCCAACAATCCTTAGATTTCAAAGAAATATGTAAACATTTTCTACGACTATATTTTCTTCTGAGCTAGAAATTTGGCAAGCACTTGTAATTTGTACAACTACTTCAAGTTCATTATATAACTCGACCGTTACGTAAGCTACTATATATATATATATATATAAGTAAAAGAGGACAATAGCGTTATAGACATTCCAAGAGACTGAATTCAGAAAATTATATATAGACGTCGCGTTAATATGTAGAAGCGTATAAAACGACAAATATTTTATTTTAGTCCATAAGATATTTTCACAATGGAACAGACATAGACTACCTATTAAGAATTATAAAATGCCATTGACAGGAGGGATCGCTCTCCCATATCGATAACCATTTTATACTAAAGATCACATATTCGTACATCCATAGGTTTAGACTACAAACTTATGACAGCTTTTTGACGAGCGTTAAAATCATTTTTTTTATAATTTACATTTTTATTGATGTACTAGCTACTGCCAACGACTTCGTTCATGTACGTTTAAATTTTCGGGTTTTTCCAATTTTGCGACGTCAAAAGTTATTGTTTTCATATACTGTAACTTTTAAATAGACATAACTCTTTTATTTATTCACTGAGTATAATGAAAGTTACAGTAAATATAAGTAAATCTACCTGCAATACGTTATTTAAAACCACACACAAAATCGGTAAGTTGTTTCTAAGATTAGCGCGCAAAAACGCACAGACAAACAGATGAACAGATAAAAATTCAAACAACCATCATTTTGGGTTTTATTGCGTTCATAAAGGTCAGTAATGATATTTTTCTCGTATATCTTTCATGTGCGGACAGCAATCACGCATATTTTTATTATTTGTATAGACTTAAACAATTAATTCGAAAATCTCTTAAAGATTTTGACAAGATGTAGTATAATGATTTCTTATTTGATATTTTTTCATTCTGTTTCATTACCATATCTCAAAAGTACCACAATTATGTCATTAGATCTGTTCGTGTTTTGACTGCGGTAGCGTTACTCTACTATTTCTGCATTAGCACGGATTGTTTCCATGTCTCTGTATTGGCTGCTCAAAATAATAAAAATGTATTTTTATGTATGAGAAGAGTAGTAAACGAGCATGCAAACCTCCTAATGTTAAGTAGTCGCAGTCCATAGACATTCATGTATATCCATAATCACGACCGAAATTTTATCTGAGCTCGAGTGTAGATACATACTCCTGAGGACTAAGATGGTCGCCTAGCTTCATATGTAACCGGCACCAGCACCTTTCCAGCCAAAACACAAGTAATGCTTTACGGCGGATTATGAGGGCAACGGTGGTACCCTTCCCCCCCCCCCCCCCCGTTCGAACTATAGTTCTCCCACCTTTAAATTCATTCATTTGCAGCTTGTTTAATAGCTTTCCTATGATTATTATATATCATTAAGAGTTGTGTTTTAATTACTGCCTTCGATGTTGGTGTGGTGTTTTAGATTTATCTAATCCCGTGTGGTAGCAATGGAACTGTTCAATGGACCTAGTGGGATCGGGCGGCTTGCCGGTACACTTACCAATGTAACGATCAATCAATATTCCCGAGAGTAGCAATGCATCTAGATGTGACCTTAGATAAGAGTATAGGTCTTTTATACTTGTTTAAGTTCTTAATTGAATGTGTGTTGTTATAGCCTATTGCGACATAAAATATCAATATTACTGATCCAACTGTTTATATAAATCGCGTGACGGGGATTTAAGACTTAATTCCACGATATTGTGTATGAGCCCAGTAACGGACGAATGCAATGGTTTTATGCAAAAGATTCACTAATGATATCAATTGACTTCTCTGCTCGATGGCAGTTTGCAGGTTCGATTACTGAGTTGTAAATTGCGAATAAATATATTTTAAGTCTGCTATGACCAATTAGTGCTCGATTCAGTAACCGGAGATCTTTCCTAGCTTATTTATATAAATGTTGAACAGAAAACTAATAAAATGTTTCGCGAGCAACTGAAGAGAGGAGATTGAGACTAATTATATTAGACTACGACAATCAAATGGAGCTTTGTAAATTTCTGTACATTAACAATAAGCACTGTCTGCGGATTTTACAAGTGTTTCGTGAATACCATAATTATATTAGTGGCATATTTGATCTACGAATACAATAGATGCTTAGCGAAATTATGCATATTTTTATTTATGTGAGAAAAGCGGCAAACGAGCTTGCAAACTACCTATAGACATCTACGTACAACCCCAAACACAACTGAAATCCTATCTGAGCCCGAACGTAGATACGTTGCTACTCCTGAGGACTAAGATGGTCACCTCGCTTTAAGGTGTAGCCGGCAACCGCACCACTCCAACCGAAACACAAATAATGCTTTACACAAATAATGCTTTACACAAATAATGCTTGGTGGAATATTAACCTAGGATGATGCTTTCTACATTCTTAGTTCCACTCTAGGATTCTTTGCGTCATAATCATGTTTAACTTCATTTATATGTCTGTTTAACCGGGAATCGAACCCACAGTCACGCGTGCGCCATATTGCGTGAGCATGCTTAAACGATTATAATTAGTTTTTATTTGTTGACTTTGTGTACCATTATTTTAAGGAACTTAGCATAACTTGCATTTTTCAAACAATTTGTCCTGCGTTACGACTTTGATGACAAAAGGGCTGGTTCATCATATCTCGCGCAGGGAATTGCGATTTCTATTCAGCGCAGGATTGCTGCCGTTGTTCTTGGTGCCATAGGCAAGGATTCCCCGTAGTTAGTATTGGATTAGATTTTTATTATAATTTGTTTTAAGATATTCTATGTTATGTTCAGGCTATCTAAGTAATATGTAAATAAATGCTATGTAAATAAACAGAAATATGAATTGGTTGTATGCAAAGTCTGTACTCGTGTTCAAATTCAATATACATTAACCACACTTGATAGATACCAACAGTTGTTAAATGAATTTTACACATTTTATATATATATAGTTACATTGGAAGATCAATTAGTAACTATTTAAAACGAAAATTCGCCTACAAACATTCCTACAATTAACATACACCCCTTTTCCAATTTCAGCTTCAAATTTAAGCTTTTGTATAGGTACCGCCCTTTACTACCGTTTGTTTAGACTTTAGACATATTCTGGCCTCAGGCGAATGTAGATTGAGACTGGAAATGCGGCTGAGGGATTAAAATGTTTCATTTTTCACAGCAAAAACCTATTGTACGGTCTTGGGTTACTCACATTCCGCAATAGATCAAGTTTCTTTATGCATGTTACACAAATGAAAAATAACTTCCTCGTGCCCAAAGTTCGTTCACCTCATGCATTTTTTATAACTCAAAAAGAAACCTCCCAGACCAGTACACTGAAATGTTTTTAAGTGCAGCATTAATGTTACCGCTACAATTATTCCTCTGCTCGCCGTGTTTAAAGGACAATCCAAGAATGTTTCTTCCAATACATAAAATAAATAAAACTAAAAAATTAGTAATCACTTACCATACTTTCACGTTAAAGGAAAGTGTCATGAGAAGATTTGCATGTCTGAGAGATTTGTCCACATTCCTTAAAGGTGTGAGTAAAATCTATCACTCCGCTTTTAGACAGCGTGAACCAATAGCTTAACTTTTCTTTATAAAAGGAAATCTGCACCTAATAGTGAGACAGTAAGGTATTGTTGATAACGTAAAATATTCTTGGGTTACTGAATTTGTATGTCACTTACAGCGCCATCTATTTACGTACTACGAAATCAAAAAATACACATGAATTTCATGGACATAGTATAAATGTTTAATTTATTTATAAAATTTGCGTTTATCTTTCATGGTTTAGTTAGTAAAAATAGTTATAAAGAATATCATAGCTTTAATGCTAATATTAAAAGAAAACAATGTTATACTCCTTGCGTACAGTAAACGCCTCGAACTAAGGTAAGGTAAGGTAAGGTAAATTGTAATGTTTTTAAAACGAGCCTTAACGTGCGCTGCGCCGTGTAATTGCACTTTGCTGGTGTTGCTGAAAACTATTTTAACGTTTTCAGACTCCGTGCTTCCCTGTTTTTACTGGCATAAAGATAAATAGTAAGATTGTTTATTCAGTCAGTAATAAGATTCTGCTTCAAAACAGCTTTTCTTTGGAGCTATTTGATGACATTCCTGAACGAGATAAACAGAAAATTTGTACCATGTACACTCATAATGATTGTTTTGTTAATGTAAATTGTAAATGTATGTAAGTGTTAAATGTACAAATAAATAATATATTTAACGTTCGATATTGATTTATTATGTACTAGGTGCTGCCCGCAACTTCGTTCCGGTTAGTTTCAATCTTCGTGCTTTAGGTTTTCTAACAGTATAAAGTTCTAAAACACTCACGTCCGTAACTTTCAAAGTAACATAACATTTTTATTTAAAACTAATGAAATGAAACGAATACTAAATATTAAGGGAAACCTACTTCGCTATAATACTGAAAATTTTATTGAAATCGACTAAGCTGTTCCTGAAATCAGCATGCACAAACGCGAAGACGAGCAGACGGACGAAAATTCAGTATCGAGTTCTATTATATTAACAAAAGCCACAATGTAGTACAGTCTTATATATGTATGTACAGACAGTTGTAACTTAAAAAAATATTATTTGGATAGATGGATCTCATTTATTGATACTATCTGACGATTTTTAATATTTTTTATGGAATTTAAGTACTAGTCTGCTTGAAAAGAAACCATTTGTGATCACCCTTAAAAAGCATTGGTCTTGTTCCTGCGTTACCCCGGAAAACACAACGATATGCACAAAATGCTGAAGTAGAAATATTTTTAAAAACTTCTAATATAAAATTAATAAGTGAGGTCCCTACTTTACTTAGCAACAATGCAAAATTGCAACTTATGCTATTACTTCGCAAATGTCTTTGTTTGTCTTGTTAGTCCCTTATAAAACTAAAAGCGGATATGCTATAACTGAAAGTAAGCTGTAATAAAATATATAAATAGCCGATATTCCTGAATATGTTTTCCTAATGAATGAGTATACCTAGTAAAAATGAATTTATTTTTACCAGATGATAGACCTATAGTTCGACAGGGGAGGTACCACCGTCTCCGTCATAATCCGCTGTAAAAAACTCTTTATATATTAGATGAAACGGTACGGTTGCCAGAGAAACATTTACAAGCAAGGGGATCATCTTCAAAACTAGCAACGCATCATTGCACGACGTCAAACAGGAACTTAAGTCCTATTTGAGGTTGTACATGGTCGTCCATAGCCTGCAGAGACCATTTAACATCATCCTTTCCTGACTAAAAAAAAAAAAACTAAAAGGAATGAAATAATTCTAGATTATATCTATAAATGTACTTGTCTATGGCACCGTGGTTCTTAAATGATGCATGTATTTCAAAACAGGTTTCATGGGGTAAATATGTATTATGTATAAGAAAATTTAATATACATAACTAGTTCTCAACGACGTGATAATTAATAATGACTGATTAAAAAGTGTGCCAAAAATTTTTCCATTAGCTTTTTTCCGTATAACTTTAGCCAACAGGGCACTCAAAACCAGTGAATAGATTTTACATTGTAACTTTGATATTCATGAAATACATTTATGCGAATATCTTATAATGAAATTAAATATTTGAATTTGAATATCCATTCGAATAAATAAACATCCATTGCACACAGTAAACAAAGCCAATGTCACAGAAACGATTCAGATATTACAACCATAACCCTTCACTGAGAATATCCTAAGTGCAAAGTTCAGAAATGTCTGGGTCTACCATTTTTCAATTAGGGAAGTATCACCGCCATTTCAAACGTGAAGCGGTTCTTGTGTTTCTGTAGAATGTTTTGGTTGATTACAGATGTTAATGGATTGCAGCAGCTGCTTATCATAAGGTGGACTACGTGCCCACGCGTGTCATTCTTAGACGAAACACCATCGATGAGGCGCGTCAGGGTGTAATGGCGGGCCAAGTCTTCCCCGGCTGCGGTAGTTGCCCAATTGGTCTCCCCGCGGCCCCAGGAACTTTTGACTGTGAAGGAACAGGGTGGGGTTTAAGTCGGTAAAAGTCTGACATACCCTTTCATCCCAGCCCCGGACGGAGGGGATCATTTGATGATTGATGAAAATGTGGACATGCAAATAAGAAGCTAATTTCTGGACAATTTACAGGATACGTATCGTTTTTCGAGTTATTGAATCGGTTTCGATGAGAAGGTGAAATAATTTATATAATAAATATTGAATTTGTGACAACCTTATTTTTACTACTTACCATTATATACAAGTACAGCGTTGTTCGTTTGTTTATGTATTTATGCTTACTATTTTTCACAAAGATCGCCTGTTCTGGTCTCATTATAATTTGGCTATCGAAATTACGAATTACCAAAATAATTATAGTTAAAAGACCGCCTTTTGAAGCTATATTTTTACATTTATATAGTGTCGTAAAGTTTATATAAGGCTAATTTGAATTTTTTGCAATCATACATTTTAATAAATGCACATGAAGTTACATCCACTTGTACTTCTTCACAACGATGTTTTTTTTATTATTGTGAAAGAGTGAGAAATGCTGGTGGCATGCTGGCCACCTGATTTTAAGTGGTCACTGCAACCCATGGACAACCACGTCCAATCTCAAACAGAACAGAAGTTATATTTAAGGATGGACGCGGATGCGTTCCTACTCTTGAGGACTAAGATGGTCGCCTCCAATAATG
>DWON01000387.1:0-34713 GCA_018251015.1 Phocides pigmalion okeechobee | reverse complement strand
ACAACCACGTCCAATCTCAAATAGAACAGAAGTTCTATCTAAGGATGGACGCAGATGCGTTCCTACTCTTGAGGACTGAGATGGTCGCCTCCGATAATGTGTATCCGGAAATGGAACTCCAAACCAATGGTTTAACATGTATATGAGCGGCAGGTATTACTTATGAGTAGAAGAACTGAAAAAATATACAAATTTGCAGGATTTTAATTTAATTTTGCAGGCAATGTTCAGTTAATATCATATGAGGTTTCTCCCAGATCTATAGATATTTTTTGTAGATATAAATAATTTTAAAAACTTATCATTATTCCATTACCGTCCCACTGTTAGGGTACAGTTACGGGTCTTCTCTCAAAATGAGAACAATTATATCATAGTCCACCACGCTGTCTAAGTGAAAACCTCGGATCTTTATGGTGAACTCTCAGACATAAAAGCTTTCTCATGTTGATTTACACTATTAAAGTATGTTAATTATTTTCCAATACGCAAATAATTTTGAAAATTCAGAGGTGCATGCCAATAATGCGAACCTGGAACCACGAGGCCGCAATCTTGGCTTCGAGGCTATCACTGCATAATAGAAATCCTGTTCAAAGCCAATCACCAACGCGATTCTGATGCTTGATGATTAACGGGCTGCAGTGTTACCACTTAACATCAGGTGGCCTATATGTCCGTTTCTTACTCTTTTGCAATATAAAAATATAAAAAATAAAATGAAATATTTGTGAGAGATGAGAGTTAGTTAGTTTAGATGAGAGTTATTGGCTTTAGTAATATAGGGTTATGTATATGCCGGGTATTTTGTGATTGCAAAGTTGCAAGCGCGCTAACCTGAATAAGCAGATTTAGGGTAATTAGCCATTCAGCCTTTCTGCTACATTTAGCGCTAATGGTCGTGATAACAATGAATGAGGTTAGGTTTAAGTATGTTAATTGCACCTATCTATATAGCCAAAGGAAATTCTGATAAGAAAAAATAACGGATCATATACTAATAATACCAATCTTAGAAAATTTACAGTTCAACTATTTATAAAAGTATAGTTTTATTTATATAACATAAAAAATGTATCCAAAGATAACTGTAGTGTATTATATTTTTGTTTTTTTTTTTTTTTAAGATTTAGTGCTTCAACTATTAATTAAAAAAGCAAACAGCAAACAGCAACAGCAAAAAGTCTTTGTGTATCTACTAAAACATGTACCTATGTGTTTGAGTATGTGTTGACTACTTGAAACTATATTCCTAATAAAATAATATGAAATAAATAGAATAGCTGTAATTACATTGCAATCCAAAACGTTAGTTGAATTATTTGACACATTCAAATTTCAAATACTGTAGCGTTTAAGTAAAGAGAACACGAATACCAATTATTTTATAAAATAGAATTAGAAAGTAAAATCATAACTCGATCCATACTATATTAAGTAATCTCTACCGCAGTCAATTCAAGTGAAGTTGGATTAATCTAACGGCTAATATAAATTTACTGCGATAACTAACAAATTCGATCCAAAGTTATTTCCCAGATCAAATTCCGTTACGTTGTACGCAAACTCGTAAGTTTCTTGAACCTAATTTTCTTGTTTAGAATTTATAACATATGTGAAATATGGCTTCAGTACGCGCCCTTAGGTTCCGTCGCATATAGCTACTAACTACATCATCCATATCCATTAGTTTGGTAAGGTTAGTAATTAATCATCCTTACTATGGTTATGGAATAGAACAATGCTGTTCTCTTCACGATCTAGTTCCGTGCTTTATTAGGCTTTCTTGATATATTCGAAAATGGTAAATGTGTCCAATAATAGGAAGTTTGCGAAACTGAGTGAAAGCGGCAAAGGAGTGTGCTGTTGAATGGCGCACTAAGAACAAAAGGAGTTCATTTGCTAGAAACTGAGCGAAATAAAGAACACCCTATAAGTGAAATGTCAAAAGTAAAGGTTAAATGTAAAGTGTCATGAGTGGGCGAGGTAGAGCTGACATCTAATGCACTTAATGCACTTGTAACTGTTGCGTGGCTTGTAAGGGCTGGGCTAATTTGCGTTAACATTGCATTGTAACCGGACAAAGATATTTTGAGAGGAGAAACATGAATACGTAATATGTATTATATATTTTATTTATTTATGAAATGTATGTTACATACCATGTTCCTTTATGTTTAAGTATGGTCCAGTACGAAATTATATTAACTTAAATTATTCAAGTAAGCTGTGATTAATAAAATAATAACAGAACGAGCTTACACAAAAGATTATCTCAATAGAAGCATTTCAAGTGGCATCAAAGGTTACGAGTATTAAAATAATGGCGTGATTTCGCAAACGAAAGGCGTACATTTTAAGTTGTCTATATAAGTTGATAGTTGAATGGGTCAAAGTGGGTGAGCAAAAAATATATTTGGCGTTTCGCCACAGTTGATACCTACATCTGCACAGGGAGGCTAACGCTACAGTGATTATAATCGCATCTTAAGAAATATTGAGATGGAATTCAATTTGGAACACGGCAAACAAGAAAAATGGTCTATATTAAAAACAAATCAAAACTTGGCCTTAACAATCGAGGAACTGGTTAGTAAATTGTGAAACTTATAGAAATCATACGTAATATATGGCGAGTATTCCGAGATGAACGCGTAAATTAAAGACATACATTTTAATTGTTTACTTAATTGTAATACGAACGTTGAAAAATTAGAGGTGTTTTTTAAATCGTCCCTTATTTGTGCGCCTTATTGGTGATTGGAAAAATAGTTTCTCAAACAAACTATGCGCACGTTTTCGTTGTTTAATTCATTTAAATGTTTTTATACATCATTGACATAAAAATGTTGAGAGAAAGAATTTGTATATCTCAAGGAATATTTAATAACGTAGTCATAACATTATGAGAAGTTGCGTTTCCGCTTTCACATGGTTATCCTATTGTTTGCGACAATGGGACGAGTAAGACTTAAAATTTAATTACAGCCAGTTATGAAACTGTGTTCTAGCTTTTCACCTTTCTGTGATGATTGTTTGTTGTCTGATGTATTCTTTTATGTAAAAGAATCAGCAAGTGGTCGAAGACGTAAGGCGTAACGCAGACGACCGCATTTCATCGGTCTGGAAATTGTCGGCCAAAATAAAACATGCTGTCATAAATTAAGTTGTTTTAAAAGAATCGGTCTGTCGGATTACGGACTTCAATTCCATTTAAAATATTTAAATTACAAGAAATCTGAAATCTGCATGCCGGCCGGCCTGATCTATTCGGTTCGTAAGAGGAAGTGCCACCATCACACCTATCTACACGGCTTAGCTTTTCACGAGGCGACCGACTTAATCCAGGTACAATGCTTCTGCTTACAACCATCGATAGGATTTCATTTCTCTTTAAAGTTGAATGTAGATGTCCATTAGCAGCAGCGACCATTAAAATTCAGGTAGCACTAATGTTATCTTTCTGAAATAGAATAATAAAAAACAACACTATCCCATATGTGACAAAACAGTCAAATTTTTAATAACGTACATATGTATGTATCTATTTAATCTATTTAAAAGATTTTGTATTGTATCTAGGCCTACAAAATGTTATTGACACCGCGTCTTACCAAACTCGGTAAATTGCGGTGTTCGTTCACAGCCATATATTATTTACTAAATAGAAATGACTCTGTTAAGTAAAACTATCATTTTGTAATTAACCGTACGTGCGTAAGTATGTGTATAAGACGCAGTATAAGATTGTATTGTTACAAGACTTGCTTATATTTAGGTACGGAGCCCATTAGACGTGGGCGAAAGTGTGTTAAAAATAGTACGGTCCGCAAAAGGTCCCGCATAAAATAAGGGAACTGTTACGTTCCTGTAAATAATTGCCTTGGTACGGCCTAGGAAAGGAAACCGGTTAATGGAATTTGTTTCTTTTTCTTTAAAACAGTAGGTATACTCTAAGAATTATATTTTTCGTATAATTACAGATATTATAAATTTTATTGGTGTTATTAGTAACTATGAAGTTAATTTTACCTAAAACGGTACTTAATTTACTTATATAAGCAACTAACTTGTGATACATTTGTTAGTATCGATTGAGCGACAAGTTTCCTATGCGTCATTTTCGTTGAAATTGACATGGCAATTTGTAATCCACTTACTATCTTATGTAACACATTCTGCATCGAACCATCTACTATAGAATCTTCAAAATATACTTTAATGAGAAACTGCTCTCAACCGTACAACATACTTCTAAATTCTTCTTATACAAAAAATACAGGACTCTTCATTTGGCGATGTTGCGTGGGTTAAAGCAATAAAAGGTTTTTTGTGGTAGTTTGCAGATTTCCAATATGTGAAGTTCAATAAAAAAATCTCATTAATTCTAATAACCATGCTTATAAGCTTAATGTGCTAACGATTTGAAACTAATGAGGTCAATGCAGAATTGCGTGTCCACATATTTTTGTTTTTGTAAATGACGATTACTAACCAACCATGGTTGCTTCAGAAATATCTGTGACATCGGCACTTACTTAATTGCACTCACACATATAAGGAATTGGTCATCACTTATATATCTAAACTTATGCTATTTACGTATATAAATATTATCAGTTGACATTATACAGTGTTCGTAAGCGTTAAAAGCCATTTTTATGTTTTCGGAGGCTGAGTGATATTACGTACTTAATGCAATTCGCAGTACATCCGAAGTGTCTCCATAAATTTTGCTGTGCCACAACGATCTACTACGATACTATACGATATGATACTAATACTGAATTTCGTCAGTCGTAACTAGTTCGACTATCGATAGGAATATCTGGAGGCCTGCAGCCCCTTGAGTCGAAGGAATCAGAGCCACGTTAAAAGTAGGACGACGATTTATAAAAGAGAAATTGTTATATAGTTATTTGTAAGATAAAAAATGTTGTGGCGGTTGTAATATTCACGATGGTAATGATGCTTGATCGCAGAAATAAATAAAATAGAGAAAAATAATCTGAAATTTCTAACTTGGCATAGCGAGGGCGGCACACGCTGCGGCCGGGTCGCGTGACCACTCAATGGCTGCTTGCAAATTGCACATTACACGCCGTTCGCTGTAACCGACCATTAATGCATTCCCACTGATTACTTCACAGCGAAACCGACTATGGAAACTGTTACAGTTTTTTATTCTTCCTCAAATTAACATTCGTTTAAAGCCTCTTCATTTGGCTCCACGTAATAAAATATCGATTAATTCTTCAATAGCCAACATTTGTTACAGTTTTTATAGTTCCACATAGAATTCATTAATTGAGTGAGCCTTATAACGTCAATCGACAAATTAGTTTATGTATTTTTCTATAAAGTTTATTATTTCATTACACATTCCACAACTCGCTTTATAAGATACGTATCTTTTATGTATTTTTATTCCATTTAAATGGGTATGTTATATGCTTTTTCAAACGTCTTCCTTATATTATGATCTACTTTTCTGATCTTTTTACACGACTACAGCAAGCTGGATAAAGCTTATAATTTTAACATTCTATGAATCTATGTATGAAGTATGCATTCGTATGTTGATAGGTGTGTGGTAATAGATGATTTAAATCTAAATCTGTTATATATTGAATCAATTACTACAAATAAATTACTATTACATTCTTTATAATATGTTACAGGTTGTAGACTATATAAAAATATACTGTCTATATAGGTCTATGTCTGTTAGATTGACTTCGAAAGTAAAGACAGTTGAGAGCGGGAGTTCTTACGATTGTGGGTAATACTATTTTGGCGGCCAAACAACTGAACTGACTTCGATTGATGTGGTGTGATTGGATTGATTAAAACGATTTTTTACTTGATGGACTTCAATTTTTAATAGTAGGAATTCCGTTTTATTTTAAATATTTATTTACATGTACATGTAATTTGCCTAATTATCACGAAATCTAAGACAAATATTTATTCGTTTAGTAGTTTAACTACTGTAATAATCATTTCGTTGCTATTATTTAGAAAAGATTATGGTGGTAATGCTGTTTACAAAATTATATAAAGTGCCTTTAAAAGGCACTGTTGTAGAGTAAACATGATTATAATTATTATATACGGGGAGACATTGTCATTCAATCATTTTTTGTTTGACTTTGATTATATTTTTTTATTTCAATGGTAACTATCTTAATTTTTGTACCTACATAATAAATAGGCGTAATTTAAAATGCCATCCTTTTATGGTGAACAAACTTCTATAAATTTATAAGAAAGTAAATACAAGATATTTTTACAAAATATCTATATTAATATTATATTGAAAAATACTGTTTTAGATACCAACAAACTTGATTGTTACACTGATTACATATTGATGACTGTAGACGAAATATCGGGTGGGCGACTGATAAAGTCGTGTCATTAACTTCTAAAAATATAGAGACGTTCAATTTTAATATTAGGAAAAGGAGAACTTTACAAGACAGAAATGTTTTAAGCATATAAGCAAATACATAAAAAGTACCTACGATGGTTATTTGAACGCAGCTGAAATTTTGTAAAGTTATGAGCATATTAAAACTTAATTATCACTTGCTTTAATGGTAAAGAAAAAGTCGTTAAAAAATTTGCATGGTTGAGAGTTTCCCATAAATGGTCAAAGTGTGAAATCTATCAATAAGCACTTGGCTACCGTGAAAGACTATGACCTAACCCTTCTTATTCTGAGACGAGACGTATGTTCTACAGTGGAAAAATAATTGTTTGATGATATGATGATGATTTAAAGGTGGTAGAGCCATTAGAGCACCACCACCACCCTCATAACCCGCCGTAAAGCAACGTGTTCTTCATGTATTGTGTTTCGGTTGGGGAGGTGTGGTTGCCGGATACACATTATTGGAGGCGAACATTTTAGTCCTCAAGAGTAGGAACGCATCCGCACCCATCCTTAAATAGAACTTCTGTTCTATTTGAGATTGGACGTGGTTGTTCATGGGCTGCAGTGACCACTTTACATCAGGTGGCCTGTATGCCCGTTTCTTTCAGAATAAAACGATCATTATTCCCATTACATTTAATAATGGATACCTAAAAATAAAATAACGTAAGGTATAATTAAGTAACTATTAAACTGTCTAAAAGCAATGTTGATTTGAGTAACATATTGTTTCAAACGTCATAAAACTGACACTTACAAACTACCTCTGCTTTTGACTAGAGGTGCCACGAATTTGGCCGAATACCGAATATTCGGTTATTTCGGATTTCAATAACGTACCCCAATACCGAACTGTTGCTGAATATTCGTGGCATCTCTACTTTTGACTACTTAATCAAACATTTTCAAGCCAATAGTATATATCTATTGGGGTAATTAAAAGACCCAACATAATGCATTGATTTTGAAATTTGGTATATTCGTATTATGTGATGCAGCGTTACATAATATGTCTGCTTTATAATAGCATATCTACCGTGCTCAGGATAACTGGTGTACGTAGACATAATTACTAACGGAAATCGTCCTAATTTAGGCCTTAGGTACGTCTTTTTATCAAAATATAATAGATCTGTTACAGATATGTATCGAGTGGCAGTGAACAAACAAGTGAGCTACATGCTCGTTTGCTATTATCTATTGTATAGACAAAAAACTAGTACAAAACGTGCTTCATAGATCCGATACAAGCTTAATAATTTATTCCCTTCAGTATATACATAATTCAACCATGCCGTAAATTTAAAGTTGCCGATATTTGAAACGATACTAACAAAATATCGGTTTTAGAATTTCCGATATCTTTTTATGTGAAGTTACAAATTCAATACTGAAATTTTTGGATTTTGCTATCACTTGTGATTGAGACTAAATTTAATCATTAAACATATACCCTATATGTCTTGATCGTGTCCGTAACTATTAAAGTGACTAAATATTCTTATCCTGATTTAATTGCGTTAACTTTAAAAAATGTATTATTAAACGGCTTTTTTAACCTTCAAGGACCGTATCTTAGTCGAATTGACACCTTATCTGTTCCAGAAAAAAGGTTGGCATACAGATATACAAAGGGCCGGATTACATAGTAATCCCACAAGCATTCTGTTTTTTCCTTTTCAGGTACGGACCGTTAAATAGTAACAAATACATATTTAATAAAGGTTACTAAGAAAAACTTATTTAAGTTTTAAAATATAATTATTCTACGTCTTCCAGATATATGAGTAGGCAAGAGTAATGTTCCTTTTATAATTCTAGTTTCACGTTTCTGAGTTCTTTCAAAAGATGAGCATTATGAACGTCTCTTGTTCATTCGACAGAGACCGTCGAATATGCGATTATGGAAACCCTGTAGGTTTACTCTTAGGCGAGTCTTTCTTTCTTCATCGAAGTAGGTACATAAGTGGTTCACGCATCCTGAGAAGTCTTTAGCTTGTTTCGTGTCTTCTCCCAGCGGCTGACGTAGTCCACAGGGTAGCACATAACCGCGGAGAATAGCAGGAAGGCACCTGATACGTAGAACGATGCGTTGTAATCTTGTGTCGAGTCATACAGTGCGCCTGAAAGGATATTTCAATAGTAAGTTACCATCTCCAACGCCGACTAGCAGAACCAATTTTGCTAGTAGTATAGTGCTTGTACGATATAATAAAATATATTTATATATTGCACTTTTATAATGATAAAGATATATTTCGACATTAGAAGAATTCGATTTTGGTTTCGAGGTATTGTATTTTTTTTATCATAGATAAATACATAAGATATCCTATGAAGCCGAAATACTATGAATTTTCTACAAGTGCGCCTTAACATTTCTAATTATAAATAAACAAAGTTTTTTTTGTACAACCCAAAAGTTCATATAACATTTCCCCCAAAACTTGTTTCTTCATCTTCATTCTTCATTCTTCATTCTACACCCATGATAATATATCTGCATATATTATATAAGACATTGCTACTTTTCTGGAAGAGTTTTGACACTTATGACACTGTCACTTATCCATATTCGTGGAAGTCTCTTGCATAGTACAAAGAACGTGTTAATGTACAAATTAAAACTGACTCCAACCAAATATTTTTTTGTAAAACGTTTCCATATATTTATGTAATATTGTTCTAATATAGATTATAGCAGGCGATTAAGCCTGATCACTGAGCGAGCAAAACCGCGGGTTAACGCTACCTAATATTTCCATGCACTTACCAGCAATAGGAACACTCAGCATAGCTCCAAGTCCTTGGAATAGAAGAAATAATCCGAAACTGTTAGTCAACTGTT
Source organism: Phocides pigmalion okeechobee (assembly GCA_018251015.1). Lineage (NCBI taxonomy): Eukaryota > Metazoa > Arthropoda > Insecta > Lepidoptera > Hesperiidae > Phocides > Phocides pigmalion. Next base: position 25,426 of record DWON01000387.1, on the reverse strand, counting down.
CCAGGCCGATGTACTCCACTACCAAAATCGACCGCAACGACGCGAAACACGCTGAAAAGTACATATAGCTTGAATATATTGCAGATTAGCAGTGACAGACGAATAGTATAAATTGCCTCCTTCTTTTGGATATGGAGTTGAAATTACTGTTACTGTTTCATAGACCTATATCAATAGACTATCGATAGCTAAAACTAAAATTATATAGATCGATCTATCGATATTATCGCATTGACTATTGATTATATTACTTTATTAGATTAAACCTATCGATAGTTCGCTATCTTAGTGATAGCGAACTATCGATAGGTCAAAGTTATATTTATTTTATTGAAAATTAGTTATAACTTGATTTAAAGGTAATGATAATACCTGACACCTGATACCTAATACCTGAGAAAATGTACATGCCTGGTATTTATGGAGCCTGAACAAGTCCTCCATAAAATAATTAATTTGGACGGATGTATCGTTTTCCTTACACATTATTCAAAGGTTCAGGTGAAATTGGTAAAAGGATCCATAGTTTTGCAAACTTACCAACAGCAAGTCCAAAAATAGCGGAGTATGCGAATTGATACGCCTCGTGATAGCTGAGACCACTCAAAATTGTCGCAATACCCCCAGCCGAAAGAGCAATATTGTTAAGCCAGAGTGGTGAGATTTTTGGCATTGACGATACAAGTCCGCAGGCAATTCTTCCAAAAATATTCGATATTCCAATCGCAGATACCAATAAAACGCCAACAGAACCCTCTATTCCATGAGCCATCGCTCTTTTATCCAAATATGCATAAGGTGTAAAGAACCCTAACATGGTGAAGAATCCACTCAAAGCCAGGATGATGAAAGTCGGCGATCTGAAAAGACTCACATCCAACATGGTTGCTAATGCACGCTTAACGGATTCGGGGCATAGGCGGCATTTTCCAGAGGTCTCTTCCTGCGCATCTTCTTGAGTGGGAACGTGTGTTACGGCCATATGGTATCCAAGGGAAGTTCTAGAAGTATACTGAGGAAGCCTCGCCAAACTTCCACCGAAGAAGATATCGTCACGGTAAAACGGCCTGGCCACAAGATCGGCGTGGGATCGTCGCGGACGCGCTTCTCTCGTCATTACTTTAATGGAAGACGCGATTAGAGGTTCCGCGTTATCAATGTTGCTATTAGAATCTTCCTGTTCATCCTTTTCAACAACCGGTACTGCAATGAAAAGAGGCTTGTTACCCAGATGGTTCTTTAATGTACTCGCATTTGCGGACGAACGCCTGTTCAGGTGCGAATTGCTTCCTTTAAAAACTTCTTCAGCGGTCGGGTATCTGGTGTTATTCGCTACTCCCATCCAAGTGTGCGGGCTTACTTTATTCGTGAATCTCATTTCTGCTGGCATCGAGATTCCGGAGTCGAGTTTATTATGTAATTTCAACATGGAGTTCAATTTCTCGACGGCTTCTTCATGACGACGTGAGTTGTCTTCCTCATTTTGATCGGCGAGAGTGACTCGGACAGGCTTTATAGGTCTAAACATAGCCCCGAAGATCAAACATAAGAGAAGACAACCTGAAAAAATAAAATTATATGAGTATATGGTAAATACTACTGAGTTCTGGCATTTTTTAAAATAATCTATTTCAAGAAAAACCCTTTTCATTCTAAGAAGAGAGGACAAATAAACATACTGGCTTGATGATAAATTTTAGGGAATTCATGTGACTTGATAATGTTTCGGATGTTTAGGTGTTGGTAAAAGGTTTTTTGTCAAAATAACTTCTTCTGTTATTTCTTCTTCTGTAGTTTAATGTTATTAGAGGTTTAATACTTCATCCAATTATATGGTTTATATACCTATTTGCATAAATAATGTCCGTTGTATTGCAATAATTATGTAATATAATTACTATATTTCTTCATCAAATTAAAAAAATGCGTACCTGCATGAACAACAATTGTCATATTCCAAGTATACATTTCGATAAGTTTTCGGGTGAGTGGCGCGAACACGAATGTTCCGACTCCAGAACCACACAATGATAGACCAGTAGCCAAAGCTCGCCATCTCTCGAAGTAGAAGCCGACGGTCAAAACTGATGACGTATATATCATACAGAGGCCGATACCTGCAATAAAATTCAATTATTTTGTTTCATTACATGGTATTCACATGCATTTAATGTAAGTTGAAGTTAGAATTAAAAATCCGTTTAACCATCCCTTATTTCCAAGATTAAGGGTGAGAAAAAGCAGGTGGAAAAATCTCAGCACTTTGCAATTCGTCATAATGTATACCTATACAATATACGCTAAACATTTCATTTAATTACTATTGGCAAAAACCATTGACGGATCACAAAAAATGGAAGTATTCATGGAAAACGAAGCTAAATTCTTATTGAGTTTACATATAATGCGGCCATCTTGTTCCTTAGGAGAAGCATCGCATTCGCGATTGTCGTCAGGTTATATTTTTGTTCTATGTGCATTGACCACTTAACATGAGATGATCTACTTAATCATTTGTCACTTCGCTTCATAAGCAGAACTTCCTTGTTCTTTGAGTAACTTTCTCAATAGTATTTCTCTATAATAACAGTAGCTGGTAAATCGGAGAAACTGCGGTTAGGTTAGTGTGATAGTCTTAAGTTACATGCTTGCAATAATAAAACGTGTCTACTTCGTTGTTTTAATCGGTGATATACATTTACATAAATTAAATTTAATATTCCACGTTACTTTGCAGGGTTCAAATTCAGTGTACATTACTCATATTTTAGTAATAATAATAATGTGGCTGTTTGAGAGTGAATTTTGACAAACCGATGGTGTAAATAACAGAAAGTTTGTTTAAAATACACAAACATACCTCCCACAACTCCATAAACTAGATAAAGGTATTCCACACTGCTGGCGAAATAGCTGAGAGCAAACGCCACACTTGATATGATGGTGCCAACAATCGTCACCACGCGGAAACCGTACCTGAAATTAAATAAGGCATATTTTAGTTAATCTTTAATATGTTATCCTAATACTATAAAAATGAAGACTTTGTTTAATGTTTGTTGTTGTCCTTAGCATTATAAAAATTGAGCCATGTAACTGAAATCCTGATATGCTGAAAGATATACAGACATCTTAGACTTATACGTTTCCGTTGATGTTTTGGGTACGAAACCTTAACATTTTATTATTTCTGTCACAGCCATAAATGCCTAAACAAGGGTTTATATGAAAGAAAATGAATTGACTGTTAAATAACTAAATTTTTCAAGGTGGCAGAATCTGAATGATTCGTTACGGGAGGTACAATATCATACCATTTGAGTTTTAGTGAATAAATATGGGTGTCATTGTCATTGTAGGGGTAGCATCTCAGATTGACTTCAGATGGAACTCTTGTTCTATATAAACTTCCATTGGGAGTCCGTCGGCGTTAATGACCACTTACCTTTGGGTAAACTACATGATCTTTTGCTACTCCCATTAATATATATAGAAAAGAATATATTTCTCACTTGTTTGCCAAAGCCGAAACAAAAGGTCCAGCCAAAAGATAGAAGCCAGCCAGCAGCGAGCTTACGGGCGCCACTGCTCCGTCCGAGACCTGGTTGACAAAAAGGTATAAACAAAATTTTATTCATTTCATAACTCAAATAAAAACCATGGAAAAGGTCAATGATGCGTTGGCATTCGTAGAATATTTTTTTATATGAGAAGAGTAGCAAACGAGCATGCAAACCACCAACCGCGCGTGCAACCACAAACACGACTAAAATCCTATCTGAGCTCGAACGTAGGTACGTCACTACTCCTGAGGACCAAGATGGTCACCTCGCTCCAATGTGTAGCCGGCAACCGCACCTCTCCATCCGAAACACAAGTAATGTTTTACGGCGGATTATGAGGGCGGCGGTGGTACCTCTCCGGACGAACTATAGATCTCCCACCTTTAAGGTTAAAGTACCTTTATTAGGTTTCTATCAAATGATCCGCCAGTGAAGCTTATTATTTTTCGAGATATGTACATATAATCTGAAGATAACAAAAAGGCTTAATTTCAGAAAATATACCATACAATTGTCCAACGATACAGACAAACAAAATCGAGAAACAAAAACGGGCGGCGATAAAATAATAATATAAAAAAACATTAAGCTTGTCAGTATTTTCACATTTATTTTATTCGCATTTTTACGTATCTTCTGCTACTATTGTAATGAATGTATAAATACCATGTTAACACACCTCTAGCCTTTTACATTACATAAAATATTAAGTAAATTCGTGTATTACATACATACTAGGAAAAAACTAATCTTCGTCTGTATTACAGTAAAAACAAAAATGTTTTTGTATGAAAAAAATAACCATAAAAATAACTTAAAATTAGCATTTTTTTATAGCTATAACTTCAGATAGAGCTAACATTTCATTATACGATGTTAATCTTCGAGGTAGTAATACTGTTTACCTAGAAATAGTAGCTCTTTCCTAATAATTATATTTTCAATATTTCATTATGAGATGTTAATCTTAGAGGAAATAATACAGATCAGATAAATCTCGAGACAAAAACTCGGCAACCTGGAAGTGACACTTCCCAGAAGCATACGTTTCCGTTTTGAAACTTCTCATCTAACCTAGTAGCCTTGATATGTGACATGGATACAAGAAATAGCATTCTCTGCGTTTTTAATTATTTAGTTTAGTTAATTAGAGACACATTTGTAACGCTTTTAATTTTGATTAAGCTATGAGTATTCGATTAAGCTTCCTCTTTATTGTCCGTTATTTGTAACGATTCGAGTATTGCCGGATCATTAGTTAAGCGTATATTGACATATTTAGGTACAATGCCATTTGATAACACATTTAATTATTTTGTGGTTTGTTTTTTACCCATAGTGGAAAAATCCTTAATGTATGGTTCTATTTTTACTTAACATTCAATTTAATTTTGCTTAGCATTCTATTTTAAGTAAGCCCTGAAATATTCCTTTTTCTAAATTGTAATATCCAAAGGTTTTGAAACATTACTTTTTAAATTAGCTTATTTGGTATGCAATAATTGCATACTAATTGAGCTAATTTGAAATGTTAGCGATTGTAAAGGCAATATACATTTTAGCCGTTAATCCAAATTTTGAAATCATCGCGCGATAGAACGCGTCTTTCTGCGTAAATTGACTTTTATACGCCTTTTAAGACATGACGAAATTTATCTTTACTTTTAAAAGAACATGATAAGAGGTATAGTGTGAACGAGACCTAACGCTAGACATGTGCGCGGCGCCACGATGCTAACGGAAGCGAGCGATGTTCATGGTTCGCTGAGTTTGAATTGGATATGTGTGTTTGTGGCTAATTTATTCTGTGAAAATACAAGCTATGGGTATAAAAAAGCTATGACGCACATTCTAGCCGGCATTTGGGGCCCTGTTCCACACGTTTGTTTTGTTATATCTGCTCAAAAGGTAGATTGCAGGACGTATGTGAATTGTGTACGCAACATAATTACACTGTTAGCCTGTAATGTAATGAATGAATAAATAAATGAATGATTTATTTATGTGTAATAATATTATAATACGCATAATTCAACAACCTTCCTTGTTTCGACTATGGCAGTATCATCGCCCGACTTTTATGTTTGTTGTTTATACAGAACACCAACGCGACCTTTTCCTCGGGAGCATTTACAAATTAAACGAATTTTCTAAGTATTTAAAAATTACGTAATACGTTTGTGATCATTTTAGACCAGTATTTGAAGTTGATTACCTATAGCACTTTTAGAATAAAAGAGACTTATTTAAAAAAGTGAAGAATTGGGATTTAAATTCTAAATACTTTTTTGTAACTTTTTATAACATATTATTATCATACAGCATTTCAACAAACATTTTCCAATTTATGTAAAAAAAAACATTTACCCAATACATTCTGAGAATCTGATACGTATTAACGTCTTAGATCCTCACGTAACTGAAAATCTATTAAGATCAGACAAACGCCTGTATGTTTCTTCGATAGTACAAATAGATTTCTTTTAACAAGTTCTATTAGATATCATTGTATCTACATCTACAACAACAGTATTACAAGTAACCACCGCATTGTAGCCACGTATAAACGCGTGTACCGTAATAGTTAACTTGCAATGTCTAGACGAACATTACTTAACTTACTCTTAAAAGGTTGCATGCAGTTAAGACTAGTATTATCAATGTAAAACCAAAGACAACAGAATAGGGTTTAATTTTGCGTAAATTCTTACTCGTATTTTTACCTTTACGTGGCGCATTGTAGTCAAGCCTGCATGGTTGTTCCTATTTACTTTGACCATGATGCTTACGTTGGCCTCTCGTTAGGTCATTCGCTGACTATTGGCATAACGGGATTTTAACTAGTTAGGTTACAAGTATGGCATGTAAACAAGGCCCTAACAATACCATTATCATTCTAAGTTCACTATCTCGTCGAGGTTATTGTGTTTCCGATTAATTAGAAAGTTGATCTCCCTATAAATTCACATCGTGCAAACAAGAGTGATTTTATTTGAACATACTGACAGCTTATATTAAGTTATAGCTTAAACCGTTGAATCTAAAAATTCGGAGTGAGAAATTATTTTTGGAATTGCATTCCCTAAAAGATTAATTGTGCACGAAAGTTTATATGCAAACCGAATGTTAAAAGCTACAAATATGGAAATTTATATTTAACGATTTTGGAAATACATTAAATATTAATGACAAATCCATCGTGGCATTTTTCAAAGAACGCTCGATTATTTCTAAATATTTTTTATAAAATTACAAATCGAATGTGACACATTTTTTGTCTTATTCTTTCCATGTTTTCATGTTTTCTTGTCTTTCCTTTCTAACCCCAAATAAGGAGTTGAAAATTTTCTCAATGCAATATATAGTATCGTGTATCTAAAGGTATATAAGGTTGGAACTACTGCCAGATACTTACACCGAGACATTCAAATATAGTCCTTAAAGAAAGCATCAGCAACGTTTGCAGCCAACTTAACGTAGTAAGTTGGTTACAGAAGATCATGTGCGTTATGGATCAACACCTCAGCGTATAATTTAATATTCATTGGCAAAAATATATTAAGTATGACTGTGATTCTTCCAGAAGGGAAGGACCAAAGGCCGCCTTTACCACCTATAAATAAATGTGTTTACGTACATCGTGTTTGTTTGATTAAAGTTTGTAGTTTACCGTTACTAAGACTTTCCCTTATTAAGCTATGGTAGAGTTGTTTGTTTACAACTGTTCACAACACGTGCTTCAAATAAAGGTGTGGTTAAAAATACAAGTTGAAACATTCGTTGAAGGTTTTCAAACATTGTTTATTGGTTCGAGCGATTGCATTCCTGACCCTAGACTGCCTTTATTAATAGTAGTGCAATGCAAATCATGTTTACTTATTGTTATCTGTCTGTTACCTATTCGAGAGATCTGTTTTGCATCTTTGTTTTGCTGACTTTATTATAAACATTATGTTTTAATTTATTGTTATTATTGTTTATGAAGTCACGTATCTAATATATGTGTGTAATAAACAACATCATACGCAGTTAATATGGTTATTATCATTATTATCATCGTGACGAAACCTTTATTGTCCCACTGCCGAATACTACTCTCTTCTCAAAGGGAAAGGTTAGTCCCACAATAAACTTCACCTTATCAAGTGCGAATTGATAGGATTCAAATACCTTGCAGAACGTTAAAGAACACTCAGTCATATAGAGATCTACACAATTTTAATAGAAAAACAAGTCCTTAAAAGGTTATTTCTAATATACAGGTAACTACGAAAAATCAGGACTCGGAAAGAAGCACAGTTTTACATTAAATAGAATAGTTCAGGAAGTGTGTTTGGATTTGCGGAAGGATTTTGATGCTAAACTTAATTCCCATTCAGTACTCAACTCGGTACAATAATAAAACATTGGCACGTTTCACAAAAACATCTTAACTATTTCCTAGAAAAAAATATTGTACGAGTAATTAGTGAGGAAGAGTTACTTCGTTAACTATTAACGATAAACGCATCCATTTTTCAGAAACTCGAAAAATTTCTAGAACGTGAGTAACGTTTTATAAATAAGTTTCAAACTACTCGAATTACAAAACATAGTAGCTCAGTAGGTTTGCTTGAAATATTTTTTGTTTGCGTTTTGGCAAAATACCAATAGTTGCGCATTGTGACCGACAAAATGTGTTTATTTTTAACGCGACATATTTTATCTAGCATTTGAGAGGTCAATGCAGTTGGAATACATGATAAATGCATTAAGTAAATTACGTAATAGGTATACGATATAATTTAATCTTGTTACTGCAATGTTATCGTTAATCTTTAGTTATTTTTAACACAGTTCATAAAAGGTTATTTGCACCCATATCTTACGTAAGAGGATATTCGATGCAATTTAATTGAGTTAATAATTTGACAAAAAAAAACAGTTTAAACATTAAATACTCTATCATAAAATCAAAAAAATGTTTAATTCCGTTAAACTATGTTAGAGAGGAGCTTTCATATCTGATTAATTGAATAGAAGTAATTGAATAAAAATACACATTCACAAAACTTAAGATTTACTATATTAAAAATGACCCAAATACAGAATGTAATAAGTAGAACAGAACAGTTAGATAAGAAATAATTAAACTTACAGCTAAGAAGATCCGCGAAATGATGTCGATCGTCTACTAAAAAGTAAATATCTACCACGTTACGTAATTATAATTCTGATCTGTCCGGTGTATCATTTCAAAATCCCGCCAAATGTTATCTCTGGGCAGAAAAATTTTTGGACCATATTCTAATAGGGCTATAGCTTGTAAATAAATTAAATGACTTAGATATCAAGCTTCATAGCTTATCTAAAGTTAACAAAAATGTTTTACATTTTATTGGGTTCACAATAACAACTCTTGTATAATTGAATTTTCAATACCCCATTGGTCTCAATCTATACCATGTTTAAATAATCTAATCAGTTATTAATAATCGGTTGTCTCCAAGAAGTTTTATTTTTTAATATCACTTTACACATTGTACTTCAATCGCCTAAAAATATATTTTTATGTTATGTTTGTCTAAAAAGGTTGTGCACATAGCACAAGATTTTTCTATGTACTTGTACCTAAATAATATTTCAAATAACAATTGTTGGAAAACTATATAAATAAATAAAAATTAAATCTATGCCAATCGTTAGCTAGTAAAAACGATTGGATTTGGATACGGATCGAAAATGCAATAATGGCGTCTCGAGGTCGATAGCGTACGTTGAACCGACATGGGCTGCACAGTGCGCACTCCATGCACTTACAACCTGTGGAAACTTTTACCAAACTCATCGTATTAAGCACATACCTACGACATTCAAATTGAGCTTCCATCCACGCAAGATAGACGGCGTTATTTCAACCGGAGTATTGTAAATATTTATAGATACATAACTTACTGCTGACACAGATAAAATAAAAAACTACACAAATAAAATAATATAGCACATGTAAGTATTTTTTACTAACTAGCAGCCCATCTAATATTATCATCATTGGACATCTGAAGCAGACTTTACAGACATACTTAACATTTTACCTGAAGTCTATGAAAGATGTGTTGAGGACCAGGCATCCGCAAACAAGCAGGCAGTCGTAACATTTTTATTATGTTTAATCATTGACATATGACGTAATATGAATATCAGGTCTAGAAATATAATTTAATATATTAATTTATAAAAGAAAGAAGATTTTATTTTGAAAGGAGAATTGTTACATAATTTCTCGGTCAGTGCAGTAAGCTTATATTTTTTTACATAAAAAATAATAATTAATTACTACCAATATCTTGAAGAAATTGAGCGGTAGGTACCTTATTTTTATTACTAGACAAACAAATCCCTTATTACATAATGGATAACTAAGATAAATATAAAATAGTGAAAGAATACAATCGCAAAACCCGAAACCAAAATATATAGCCTAATAATTAAATATGACTTTGCAAGGGCGTTGATATCATACTTATTTTTGTAAAAATATACCAAAGGCAAAATTACAATTTCATGTAAATCAGGTGATAAACAGTGAATATGGAAGGATACTTTGCAATTAGCATAAATTTGAATTTGAAATATATAGGAACGAAATGTTTCAACACTAATCAGCTATCATAAACGTTTTGTAAATCATCATCTTATTATTTATGAGCCAAATCTCAAAACATAGCAGCATTATCGTAGGATCGTGGAATCATTCTAAACAGAAAACCATCAAGCAACGTTAAAAATAGTTTAGTGAGTGTCACTTATTTACGAGCCTTAGAAGATTTTATGACATCAAATGCTTTTAATAGAGATAAATAATAAAATATAACACTAGTTTTCATGACTGTATTAATCAATGGAAAATCCAATCGAGTACAGATGCCACATTCATCATATACTAAAATAGTTTATTCTAAATCTTTTTGATTCATTGATAACAAAACTAAAATTCCAATTGTCGATCAACAAAATATACATAAAGATAGTTGCCAATCATGTAACTATGTTTATAACATATTTATATAATAGTGAAATAAAAAATCGGCAACTTCGTTAACAAGGTCGCCGCCCACCAAACTAGAATGTCCAATAAAAGAATGAATGAACACTGGAAAGTGTCTCGCGATTGCTGGCGTGGAGACCTTGGCCTTAACATTATGGTAATCGTAGATAGACGACAACCAGCATTGTTCAGAACAACTTGCGGTAGCACTTTAATGATGAACGCAATCAAATAAACTGATTCTTTATCATTCAAACAATTCTAAGCGTAATAGCGAATACCATCGTACAAAACTTGTTTACATCAATACCAGTTGAATATCGAAAACCTTGTTACTTTATATTTATATCTATCATGATTAACACGTGATTGTCACATTGTTGAGCACGTGTTTCTTCGCAGAGTAAGAAGGGTAAAATCAAAGTTTGAAACGCTGACCCAGGTTGAGTATACTTCACGCAACCTTTAAGAACTTTATGGAGATATATCAGGAAGCAAGTTTTCTTTCACCTTCACATTTATTAAATTTCTAATAATTCAACAGTCTAGTAATATTATTTTAATTTTTGTCTATCGTGTTTGATTGTTACTAATATACTACTAAATTCTAGCAGGATAATAAGTTGTTTGTCTATATCAAGGGTTTTGCCATTTTCTTTTTTCTTCTGCATAATTTTTTCTGGACTTAAAATTCACGTGACTAACTTGCGGGTTAAGCTTGTATTTATATCTTAAAAAATAAATCGACAAATTAGACGTGTCATAGATAAGCACAAAAATTGTGTACCAATAAGACAAATAAATTAAAGTGAATGTAGACACAAGATTCACTTGTCGAAAATGTGAACGAATTTTATTATTCATTAATAGTTATTTATGTCTGTTCCTTAAGCAGCGTAGCGCCATCTGTTACGAGCTTCATGTATATCAACCACTTTGTTTTTGAATACAAACGTATGGACTATTTATTCCGATGAAGGTCACAATATACTGGTCAAATGTTATCGTTTAAGCGGGGGCACGGCTGTGACGCCAACCAGTCATCGAATACGCGTATGCGCGTCGCGAGGGTGTAGTCTGAGAGTATCTTTGTTTAAAAATAGAATACGCTCACGACGACTGTCTTTGAATTCTTAAGCGGGCTTGAATTTGTTTCCAATGTATTGAAAACAGACATAGATAAAAAAGAATTTTATCAAAGGCGGAGAATATAATTATCTATAATTTTTACGTGTTCGTGTTCATGTGCACCATAATTATATAATTAATTACTTTAAAATATATAATTTACTTAATTTTGAGTAAAATTGCAACAAAATTTATGTAAAGAAAATTGTTGCTGATGCAAGGTACATGACATAAACTATTATTAGAGCCTTTATAATAACGTAATAGACCCCAAAACAACTGTAAAGATTTTTTGTCTGTTTGTCATTTGTTCGTTTTGTGCGTCTATACGCACTAATCTCGGAAACAGCTTACTCGATTTCGATTAGGTTGTCACTAATGTATTTCAGTAAAATTCATTTACCATTCCTGGTTCGTTTCATTTTAATCGGTCTATAAAAAAGTTAATTTAAATTGTGTATGTATGTGATCGATTTTTTTACTCGGACAGGTTTTGGCTACGGGTACATTTAATATAACGTACAGAAAACGTATAATTGAAAATTGAATAACAATTTAAATATTAATTTACTTCTGCCACCTATTTTAAGAATCAAAGATGGACAATGTTTTTTTGCTTTTAAAAAAATAAAAAAAAGCTACTTGAATAAAATAGCAGAGAACAACTAGTAGTAATATAAAAATAAAAGCATTTGTAAAAAATGGACAGAAATACTGTGCAATCATTTCATATTATATTTTAAAAAGATTGAGCTTAAGATGATTTCGCGTTTATGTATATATCCTATTATGTTCCACTACGGCACCTAAAGCATACATCACCTTTATACTCACATACAAATAATTCAACATGGTTATAATCCGGGTTATTTTATTATTTCAGTATTTGTCATTTTTTGGAACTGTCGAAATGACCCTTAACGAGCCCTTCCGAATACAGAAGCAAATATTATACATATAATTTTAAACCCGGTCATCCAATCAATTCCCGATCACGCAAGTTGCTAAACTTTGTAAGTCTTTTACAATCTACACAAGCCACGGGACTATACTTTATGACTGATCAATTACTATTCACGTGGTGCCGTCTGTAAAAGTCAATGATCACACGAATCCGATAATTTTACAGACATTTATAACACATGTGAATAATTAACTTTTTATTATACTCGTTTATAGAACCTAACCTGTTTGTTGATATATTCTAGCTAAAATTACTATAGTCGAGGAAGCTATGAATTAAAAATTAACAGTTCACGAGAGAACACAATAAAATAATATGAATAGAAATATAACATGGACTGTTCTAAAAGTTTTTTTCCAAAATAGAGTAGTTTACGTAAAGGTGCCAATAAGGCATATATTTAATTTATTTAACAATTCTAAATTTCTTATATTTATTTAAAAAGAAATGAAAATTTTTAATAACTATCTTGTACCATTTTGGCTTATTTATGGGGAAAAAACATTACTAAACTGAGAGAAAAGTCTCTTATTTTAGATTACCTTTTGTAAAGACTTAACTGACTTTTACAGAACATTTATTTAATGATACAGAATATTACCGTGAAAATATATTATTTTACAATATATTAATAGATTGACGTTGTATCAAAATCTAAAATCTCCGCGTAATATGTATTGGATAAAAATACTTACATGAAAATGGTCTTTTATGGGATCAAGCATCATTCCGCCGCTGAAGATGATACCGTCGACGATTACGTTGCACATGAAGGACGCGAAGACCACGACCCAACCCCATCCCCCATCCGGCGGTACTGCCTGTGGGAAAATATAAAAATAAATAAATAATGCATTACACACAAAGCTTTGTCCTAGGATTTCATGCGTCATGGGTATCATGGCCATACAAAGACGAATACACGTATATGCAAACTCAACACAGAAGTCTAAACGTATTAATAAGAAATCTGCTTGGCTGGCTATGGAACCTTCTTTTTGGTGTGTTATTTTTCCTGTGGTTTCTAACATAACCAATGTGGTTTTAAAGGTGTTAAATAAACAATGAACAAACTCAAAAGAACAGTTTTCGTACAGCGTAATAAATATTAGCTATTATTAAGTATCTTAATAATAAAACTGTTAATTTGATAAGAATATTACAATTCCTTATAACGTTATAAAAACATTGAGATACGTATCATGTACTTGTGTATGCTGACAATGATGTAATTATTTCTCAATCTAAGTCATAAGATGTCATGCGATCGAACCAAAACTTTTAAAATAGGTAACTAAAAACTGGGCTAATGACTAGTAAACTGAAGAAAAATAGCCTTCTACTAATTAGTTGACGAGTGAACGCGCTTTATTAAAGATTTCATCATCTGAACATCAATTGAATTACATTACAAACGTATTGATTTAATGACGGGTAATCATAGATATAGACAGAAATGTACGCAGCAATAACTTATTTTGATATATTTACATACATTTTATACAAATATAAAATGAGATATATCATGTGAAAAGTGTATTAATTACTGAATATAATAATTTACAGATCGTAATGAAAAATATCAATTACAATTAAATATAGTCTTTTATTATAATTACTTTTAAGGTATTTCATATTAGATTTATAAAAATAAATTAATCAAAAATATAACACACGAATACATTTTGGATAGATAATGATTTAAAAATCCGAAAAACCTAACTGCGATAGTAATGACGTGTAATTTGTTTATATTTTTTAAATTGACCTTTTAAAGATCTTAATTATAATATCGTAGAAAATCGATGAACCTAATGCTCAAAATCTCATTTTTATTTTTTTATTTCAAAGTATTTCCGGCACTCACGATGACAAGGCAAATCAAATAACATATAACATGACGAAATCTGTTCACACATTTATTAGGGCCATAAAAATTGACAAATATATATAGATAAATACAGGTCACACATAAAGACCTACATTGGCGCTTCGCCGCAGTCAGTAACAAGAAAGAAATTATACGAGTGTCTATTTATGTCATTCGAATGGTGTTTACATACTGCGCCGTAAAAATATATTAACTTTAGAAAGATAATTTTCTCTTGCAAACCGCTTAAACTAATTAACCAATAGCATTTTAAAGACGCTGTATGTAACCATAACCATTCGCCGTTTAAAGTTTGAAATAAGGATTCAATACGCGGTCTTTAATTACAGTATTTTATTTAGAAAATACACATAACACAGACCGTATTTAGATTACAAACTATATTTAAAATACATATTTTATGTAAACAGACATTATAAACGAACAAATAGTCTACATAATGGTAAGTGGTCACTATCGCCCGTGGACATTTGGACCCAACTTCACATAGAACGGGAATCTCACCTAAGGTTGGACAGTTTAAAAACATCCGATATATGTATGAGCTGTCCACTAATCCGAATCTCACACGTGTTAAATAATTCAACTGGATTCCTTTCTTACGACCATTTCTTGCACAAGGACTATTTTAAGGTTACTTCGAAATTGGATTGTTGTAGTAAGGAATTGATAATAATTCCTGTTTTATCACTATACAAACATGTATAACAGAATAGTTCTAACATATGATGGTTTTATGAAATGATTGATATAAGGGATAATTTATTACATAAAAGTGAAATGTTGTCCTTTTGTTTCTTTATTTCTGTCTTTATGCGACATCTGCAGATTTAATCTATCTCAAATTTTATACACCGAGTGTCTCTACTTCTAGACCCATACCATATGGCCGACTTCTTATTATCATGCTATATTTTCTTGGAATTGAACAAATTAGAGCTCTTTAACGAAATATTTTTAAAATTATTTATTGCTATAAACTTTTTAGCAGGCACCTAAGGGCAAATAATGCGAGCACACCTGTACGTAACATAAAAGACAGAAAGATACTAAACACAGTCTTCGAACTTCACATCGCCTACGCCGTTGAGGGAGCTTGGGGGTACAATCACAAAGTCAGGCATACAGAGTGAAAATATAATTAAATGTGCGTATTTGTTTGCGACTTTTGCTATTTTCTTGATGTTTACATTATGTTATCTTGATTTTTCAGCCTTGACACTATAGCTTGACACTGTTGATATGTTTGTGTTTGAAACTTCACAGATAAACAGTTATTAGAAACCCTCTATTATTTTATTCTGATATAATATATTACCTTCTCTATTACTTACCCACTGCCACAAGGTTTGGCGAATTTCTACTGTGCCTGTTTCAATTCGTTTAAAATTATTTATTTCTAACATCTGTTACTTTACACTAATTCGTTCATATGTTCCACTTTAGCATATTATATTTATGGTTCTGTATGAATATCAACTTTTTATAAAAAAAATCCCGGTGTAAAATCTTGGTACCCTAAATAGCATCATAATTTTAATTTACCCTATTCTAAGGATCCCATTTATTCTAAGATCTATTAAAATTTTAAATGTTACTCTGTTACGACGAATATTACCTACTTCTACTAATTCCAGTATACCGAAGTTTTTGCAGGATGAACCAATGTGGAACTATTATAATTGTATGTAAAGACATTAGAGATTAGCTCAAATGAAAACAGAAAGACTACCCCTAATAAATTGTTAATGATAACAACTAAGAAATTAATTTACTTGACCTTGTCACGTAACGAAGGTTGCGAATATGACATGAAGTGATATCTGATGTCTCCCTCACAATATACCAAGAATTGTAGCTCTTTATATCTAAAACATAGTGACACATTTCGCTATTGTTACCTAAGGGTCGAGTGCTATCCCCATGACATCTAAATGATTAAAGTAATTGCCTAATATCACAGAGTACAGAAACAACCGCGTGATAATATTGGGTTTCTTTCTATTGCCGCTCGATAATCAATAAGAACCTATACGCTTGACGCAATAGGTAATTTACTTGCGTGTCAAAGGTTTCAGCGTTCAAACCCTGGTTATCGAGATATTTAAATTAGATATTAAATTTGGTTGGTATCGAATTGTAGGTATGTATATATCTTCATGTGCGTTCATGAAATTCTCACAGAATCCTTACACGAGTCTCCAAAATAGGAGAGAGAGAGAGGCTCAACGGATCCCGAGTATAGAAAGCGTTTAGTTTTCTTGTACTTGGCGTCATAGGAATCCAGTGTGATAATAAAATTTAAAATATAACATCAAAATTTAAAGTTACACAAGTTTAATTTAGTAGGTATTTCTACGAATCAATTACATAATGGTAATATATTAATGTTAGACATTAAAATATAATGTAAATCTGAAACCAAAGTTCCTGTATTTATGAACAATCACATATTTATTTGCAATTGAATTAACAAAATAGAATAATGTAAGTTCCTAAAATCAGCATTGTCCAGCATAAAGCATCGGTTAAAATAAGTGCTGCTCTATGAGCTATCTCCCTTCTTTTACGCCAAAGCCTGTTCAAAGCCATACCGATTTTCGATCACAACAGTAAAAATAGGAGAGTCATAGCAATTTCCATTGACGCCAGAGTTATAGTTGCTAATAAACAAGCATTTATTAACTTCTCTACTAACATACGCAGTTTTTTGTGTCGTCTTTGCTTCTTCTCTTTTACGGTCATTTTATATTATTTTCAAAAGGTATTAACTTTCATGTGCAGTGTTTCTAGTTCTGTCGTTTCTTTGGTTGACTATATAAAATATTAGTCGTCATGACAAGATCCCGATGATTTTAAAGAAGGACAGCTGCATGTTTCAACACATACTGATCTTTGTTCAGCGCCATATGGTCTCCAGTTAAATTTCCACTCGACGTTTTCGAAGGTACACAGAACAGTGTAGATGTGATAGCCAACAACCAAAACGATTATCGTGTTAAAGCAGTTTGAAGCAAAGGTCATATCCAAAGTCAGGTCTTGAGGGCGGCATTTCGTCCGGTCGTGTGTTTTTATAGTTATTTTTCCTGTTTATATTTTCTATAATCAGTTCGACGTGTTGAACATTTTGATTGACATAAAACTTGTCATTTTTCATTTATGTTTTATCAAAATGTAGCTTGCCATTATTTTCTAAATTTTTTTTTGGTTTCCCAAAATAGAATTTCCTGTCTAGGGAGCTACGGACATTATGTAGCCATAGATAAGTAGACTGTCCTGAAGGGAAATCAAAGCTGGTACCTCAATATGCCAGTCTGGTATGGTAAGCCCTGTGCGATTAATGAAAAAGTTCATTTAATATGTATATAACTTCAATTAAAAAATATTTTAAATTTAGAAGTTTTTATGATTTTAATGAAACTCGCAAGAGTTTCTCAAGCTAATTTCATCCTACTGAATAATCTGGATTAAGGGATTGGGACCACGATTCAAAAAATATGACACTAAGAAGAAGAAAACCATGTCTTTAATTGTTTTGTCATACATTGTAAAAAAGTTGATTTATCACCGGGCCCTTACAACAACGTTGCAAACAGGCTTGTTTTAAGCTTAATTCAATTTTCATATTTCGTACCAAGATTTGGGAAGATTTGGAAATACGATATCTCATGAAATTGAAGGACCTTTTTTGTAGCGCGAAGTATACAATTATTTATTCGTTCAACTCACAATATAGACTATGTAAAACATAATGGTGGTATGGTGGTAGAACTAATGTCCGACCAGACCTGACTTGGTTCTTGCCACCGTCGCACATTTAATCTACTTATAAGTGAGGCGACAATCTTAGTCCTCGGGAGTAGCATATACGTACGGGTTCAGATAGACTACAGTCAGACGAATCGTATATATGATGGTTTTAAATGGTGGTAAGGACTTCTGAACTTGTTGACACTAAATCAAAATAAAATACAAAGACTTTTTATTTTCGCTCTTTTGACCGCATTCTGACATTTATCTCTTATTAAATCTTTCCATTGACGCTCGGGGTAAGGGGTACATGGGGCAGTGACCGCGACAACTCACGGCACTTTATCGCAACGTCCAGTATTCTCAGCTAATTATAAAACATTTTTGATTTCTTTTATAGTTAATTATTAATTAATTTGACAATATTAAATATTAGATATCATTAAAAATATTAGAAAAATGTATTTTCAGTTATCATGTTTTGTTTCCTTTCATTAATTTTATTTTAAACGTATAATCAAAATTTATACTACTCGTAAAATTATTTCTGGTTTACGAGTATATTCTGATAAAAAGTGGTTATCATAATAATTATTATGATTGTACCTGTTATTATTTTTAGTAAACTTTTTTAGGGTTCTATAGTTACATAAATAATGTTCAGGTCTTACATAGTATGGAGATGCTAAATTACTTTCTTGTTTATGTTGAGCTACTTTTAAAAATACTTTCAAAATCACAAAAATCTGGTAGAACTTAAAAAATAAGTTTCATAAACTTTAGTAACGTAATCATCGCGGAATTTATAAATTTTACTCTGTAACAGATACTCACGATTGATGCTTTTCTATTTTCCGTTTTTTATATCGTATGTTGTATAGTTTTTGAGATATGAGATATTTTACATTACTTTGAGTTCAGCATCCTTCACGGCGGGCAACACGCACTTTTATCATGTATTTCATATAATTCGCTTCGATTAATCAGCTTCAATTTTTTGGTATTTCTCCTCCACACAGTAGTTCTTAGCGAAGAGTGCAAGGTAGTCCCTCACCTGCTGCATCTTGCTGCTACTTCGTATCTCTAGGGTCTCACTCTCGGACGGGTTTACAGAAGAAACGAGCGAACTGCGCTGCGAGGTGGAAACAGATTTTAACACCCAAACCTCTTTATAAACATATGGGTTCTCCATTGGGTGTTATACTATTACTACATTGAATAAACTAAGTATGTACATGGTTGTCTTACTTTAAAAACCGTTTAGAGTATTTTAAGTGGGCACCGTTATGTTTGAACTATTATTGCCAACTCGAAATAAAACATGTTTTATGTAAAATCGGTCTCAAATGTGTTGTTACCATTAACGCTTAAGGAATTTGGTTATCAATTATATTTAAATTTTTGTATTTAATATAATATGACATTACATAAAAAAACTATAGATGTAAGCAAAATGTGTGCGTTTTAAATTAATGTATTTAGGTTTTGTTTATTCCTTTTTAATCTTTGTTCCATATAAATTGCATGTAATTTTGAATGCAATTCGTACATGCACAAAAAGTGCAATTAAAAGAAGGATATACACTGTTAATTATTGTTTTGTTTTATCTGTAGTTAACAACCTAGTATATTAATTACTTCAAAAAATTTAACTAATTACATTATTTACACGTCAGATTTTTTGATGGATTAATGAACGTGAAATATGTGGTTTTCTTAAAGCATTTTTTAGCGCTTGGGATTGTTTAGCCAATTTAAAAAAGGTTTGCATTGCATGCATTGACAATATATTGAAATAGATTCTTATTACAAATATATACAATAATACGTGATATGTTTTATGTCAACCGCAGCTGACGAATACTGGTATTACGGATTTAACTTATCAGCAATCGCATCTCGCTGCGGAAATCCAGATTTAACTATATGTAAAATGACCGTATGGCTGTATGGCCGAATAGACCGTGTAGCATCGTTGTTCAATAGACGTATTTTCCCGTAGACGCCTTTGAAGACCACTAAGGGTTGAAATCCAGGTTACGAATTACAGCGTCACGCTGCATTATGCCCAGTTCTACACGCAGTCACGCATAGTTACCGTAATACGATTAGAATAATAAAAGGACGGACTGCCGGGTAACTTCACTTATGTAAGTACGGTCAGCATAGACAAAACAAATAATAGGATTAGTAAAATTTGATAACAACAACAATAATTCCTTTATAAGCAAATGTTGTTGCTAATGAAATGAGAACGTTGTCAATTTGTCACTTTTTTAAAGCTTCCAAATATGAACGTATTTTGATTATGTTTTTTTATTCGACTGAGTATATGTTGTACATCTAAAAGTCCATTCGAAGTTCAATATTTATATTTTGACCGTACAGCTGTGATAACTTGTTCTTCACATATCATGTATATCATGGTAAATAATTAAAAATAATTATAATTTATTTTTTCCTCCCGTTGCAAATTTAACTCGATTGAACTTTGTTTTCAAGTGACACCACGTGACGGCCTTATTCTCATTCCAATCGTATTGTATAATCTTACCCCTTCCTAGGGGAGGTTTATATCCTATTTTGTAGACCAGCACTTGATGGATGGGTAAAGATAGCATATTAAAAGTTATACGTACCAACGCTGCCTCCGGTTCCGAATCATCTGTGGGCGAGTCGCTCCGACCCAGTCCACTTTCGTCAGAGGACGGAGTTTCAAAAGGACGCTCATCCGTGGCTACACGTTGAACCATCTTGCGACCTGAAACCAAATAGTATATATTAAATTAAGTACTTAAATATTAATTTTATGGAAAATACAAACGAGAAAGTAGATCTGATTTAACTGCAATTAAGGCATTTTTATAAGACTCCTAATGTTTTGCGAGTGTATGTTTGCAGTTTCGAGTGTATGCTTCTTTGGTATAATTTGAAACCTAAGCAACTCAATAATGTTATGCTTATGAGATGTCGTTTTAATAACTCTTAATTATAGGACTAAAACGAAGTCTATACATACATATAAATAAAATTATAGTGTCTGCTTGTAATATTAAAATAACCGTTTTTTACTAAATGCATACATATACACGGTACACATGGCAAAATATCATTTTTTACCATTTTTGTATCTGTCTGACTGTCTGTCTATCGTTTGTTCCGGCTAATCTTTGGAGTATCTGAACCGATTTTGACAAGATTTTCACTGGCAGCTGATGTAATAAGGAGTATCTTAGACTTTTATTTCAGAACTAGCTGTGTCCGCGACTTCGTCCGCGTTTGAAATTAACAACAAAAAATATTGTTCAGTTCCCGGATTTTACAATAAGTTATTAATTATATGTGTTTCGCATATAGATTCAATATCGCATACAGTATCGCATATACAAATATGGCATATGCAAAAGAGGTTAGAAGAAATAAAAATACAATTTTATTATGATATTATATTAATATGTGTGTATAAAATAAAATGAAGTGTAATTACTATTGTTTCAACTTATTATGTATGTGTTATAACACGTTTATGCTACCGATGTGACGCAAATTGCAAAAAAGTACGATTAATATTTAATATTTAAATATACTGGCGGTCACGTTTTCTTTACTTTCGTTTGTGTTTTTATCATTCGAAATGGATAACTTCTTGTTTCTAGATTTATTCGTAAAATCAAATCGTATTAACATGAACCTAAATTAATTTGCATAAAAATATTGCCAATTTACTCATTTCTATAGAAAGTCGCTATAGATAAAAATAAAGTATTATCTAAAACAAAACGAAAAACACAAACGGTTACTAAGTAACTTTTTGTCTATCCGTTGTTGTTATGGATATCTACATACTATGCCAGTTAAATACTTAGGTATAATGCTACACAGATGCTATAAGACAAAGATGGGCATAGACAATCGTAGGCATACTGTCATTTGTTCGAAAAAGAAATAATAAATTTAGTTAACATTGATTAATTTGAAATAATAAAATTTAATTGGTTCTATATCGCGCTTCTATTAACATTTTTATTCTCAAATATCTTAATGAATAGAACTGAATCGAATTACCCGTATTCAGGTGAATAGATATATTGAAAGTACCTACAATGGCAATAGTATGTGATTATTAATTTGTTTTGACTTATATTATGTAATGTATATTCAATCCAGTAATTATGTATCAAACGTCATTGCATAACATATTAGCATAACGTCTTTTACAATAATAAAATAATAAATATACTTTATAATAATATACCACAGGTATTGAATGTTAAAACGTAATAGAACAATGTTTCAGCTGCGTAAATAAATACGAACATTCAGCCGAATTGAGGATCTCTTCGTTTTGAAAAGTCGATTTAATACAAAAGACAATTTACTCGTATAGATATGACGCCACAGTAAACGTGTTATACACAATTATTTACATTGGTACAAGTTTCGAATACATAGTGAGTCGAATAAACCGCTTTAAACTGGATTTATAATTATTCTCTCAGATCAACTTCGAATAATTCACGGTAACAATTATTTAAAATAATTAGAATATGTATAAAGACGTACATACCTATTACTTCTTTGAAATGAATGCTAAGTTTAATTGATATGTTGTTATATTTTCTAATGATGTTACACGAAATAATGTGAATATAATTTAATTACAGTGAAAGATACGTATTGTTTCTAATAAGGTAACATTATGACGTAAAAGCAAACGTATATGTATGACAGTTATCGTAAAATTGAGCCATAGAATGTGGAAAAAATACTATTCATATCTGTATTGTGTAGAATTACGATATACGGGTAAGTTGCGTAAGTTCACGGAAAATAGCACTACTTTACAAGTACAGGGTACACCGTCCTGTTTTATGATTTAATTTACCTGCATCTCTCATCTTTTATCTTTTCAAATGAGTTTACGTCACACAAGGTTCTCAATAACTGAATTTGTTTACCGTTATCATATTTTTTAATATGATAAGTTACTTTTTTATGTGAGAAGAGTAGCAAACGAGCATGCAAACCACCTGATGTTAGGTAGTCGCAGCCCATAGACATCAACGTACAATCACAAACGCAAGTAATGCTTTATGGCGGATTATGAGGGCGGTAATGGTACCTCCCCGATCGAAATATAGTTCTCCGACCTTTAATATAACAAAAGCCGGAATTCCCCCTATAATTTACATTCAACTTCAAAATGTACCTAAAATGTACATTTGTACGACTGTAATAAGTATAATGGACATTTTCAATAAAACCTATGTAAAACTTCCGGTTGGAGTATCATTTTAAATCATAAGAATGAAGTATAGTAAAATACATTAATAATTTTGCAATTGCCAGTGTCAAACAAGAATGTAGGTGGATGTTTTATTAGCTGAAGTATTAAATGTAAATACAAACCACCAGATATTAATCAATTGTTTTTAAAAGTTGGTGTATATTATCATATTTTATCTGAAATCAGCAAATATTATTCCCTTTCTTTTGTATAATGAACAAATATATATATTATATATTTTTATAGGTGGAATTGCATAGCAAAAGACCGAGAAGGTCATCTGGTTTGGAATGCTCGCTGGAGCCCATATACAAAATCCATTCTCAAAAGAAGTCCTATCGAAGATCGTATAATAAGTTACTGTGGCCTTAAGGACTAAGAAGGGTATCTTACCTAGTAACCACAACCCTCCAACCAAATCAGCTGAATTGCTTTACGGCAGATTATGAGGGCGGCGTCGGGGGAAACGTAGTTCTATCATTAAAATATGTATTGAGAAAGGTGTTTATTGTTATTTGATATGACGAATTCGCAGATAAAATCCCAATTATTATCGACTAATCTTTACATTTTCCACTCAAGACAGCGGAAAACTCCGTAGGGTTCAGTGTAATGTATCCAAGATTGGAAACAAACATCAGAACTCAGATTATTTGGATCGATGACCGTGTGACCCGCCAAGCATAATTATGTGCGACTGTTAATCACGACCACTGTTACATGCAGTGATAAAGGCTGATAATAGCGTGGCAACTCTACGTAGTGTATTGCAGTTAAATAATATGTTAATGTAATTACGATATTTTCTTGAATTCGTACTGTTTTAAGTAGCCAAATTATGATTTATAAATAGAATAAAGAAATAGTTAGTTCATAGTTATTGTTTGCTTATTGAGTAAAGCTGATTACCAAAGTGTTTCAAAGTGGGAATCTATTAGAAAATAGAAGCGAAAAATGTTAATTTTCAATGTCTATGGTAGCAAACTAAAGCTCAATTTTTGGGTAAACTCAAGTTTTTAAAGTAAGGCATAGTTAACTTTTATGATATTGGCTATTTGCGATTTTTTTCCAACATTAAGATCACTTCGATGAAACTTTTAGTGAGTACGCAATATGTATGCAGAGTATAGGTGACGAACTCGTTACCGCCCAGTGTGCAACCTTTAGTTAAGCCTATAATTAAGCCTATCCTAATGGCACTCCTAAATAACAAAATTATAATTCGAAAGTCATCTACACTTACATCCAACTACCGAGTAAAAACCTACTTATAATTAATTAAATTCAGAAAATACAATAAATAATCATAATAATATAAATCACGCACTACGTAGTACGTCTATAATTTTCAAGATATAACATAAATATTATTCTCATATCTCGAAGCAAATACGGTTATTATAAAGATGATGCAAACTTAATTAGTCATTGTAACTTATTCTAAATGATGATTTGTTCATTTTTAACTACATAAAACTGTAATAAATGCGACATATTAATAAGATGTTACATGAGAATTAAACGAGTGTGCAATTTTCATGTTAAGTATCCGCATCCAACTAAACAGAATAACGTGATGTTTGATATCGTACGTAAATGCGTTGCTACTCTTAAGGACTAAGACAGTCGCCTGGCTTGGAAATGTAATTACTTCGCAAGCGCACTTCTCCAATGTACTACGTTTGAACGACGCTGCTGGTGACAAGAGGGCTGGCTCATATCTCGCGCAGAGAATTGCGATTGGTATCCAGCGCGAGAATGCAGCTAGTGTTCTTGGAACCATGCCGCATGGGCACGGACTCCCCTTAGATTGTTT
>DWON01000386.1:0-34719 GCA_018251015.1 Phocides pigmalion okeechobee | reverse complement strand
GCATAGTATGATAGTCCGTTTAGTGTCGCATTAACGTCTCACAGAGAAAGAAGTATAGTTTTGTCTTACGATCGATCTATCGAATACTAGTTACAAAATATCGATAATATTATTGGATTTTCACAACAATACAGATCAATAAACATATTAAATAAAATAAAATAAAATTCAAAATAAAACAAAATAAAAATAAAATATTGATCAGGCGAAAAATCATCCTATCAAAAGTTTTGCTCTAACGATACTAAACCAAACTTCAATTCAATTCAATTCATTTATTTTGTTGCATAAGGTAAATAACAAGGAGAAACAGAATACATTTTGTTCAACTTATTCTACCTTTAACTGGTGTACAAAATCATTTTCAGGTTAGTAGGCGTTAGTCATCACAGTAATGTCAGTTATTATTATTATTAGTAATGTTAATGATTATAAGAAAATTAATATATAAAATAGGTTTTTTTTGAAAATTTGATCTATGGAAATAGAAATTGACTAATATTAATTTATACTACCTGGAGTTACTTGTTACATGAATGTACTGAAATTTTGAGTATAAAAACCGTTTAATTAATATAAAAAAAATCAGTAAATCATTTTAGCAAATCTTTGTATCTTAAGCTAATTGTAAACTAGATAAAAACATGCGTATGTTGTACTATATGAATTGTACTGGATTGGGTTCGTTGATGAGAAAAGTAACAGATAAGTCGTGTGGCACAAAATAAACTTTCTACGTTATCACTACACTATGGCATGTGTACATATTGTCAGCCGATTTATATTTGCCAAGTTATGTGAGTTAGACGATAAACATATCTCTGTATTTACATTTTAAATTAACGTTTTATCATGCAACGTGGTCGACTGTATTTTATTTTGAGCGGTCATATGATGCAAGAATCTTTCTGAATTTCACTTTACAGGTCAAAGCGAGAGGTTTCTTTGAATGGCGCCCTGGTGACGAGGAAACTCTAATAGTTGGTTGGTTAGTTATTGTGGACACAAAGAATTGCGCTCGCTTTTCAGCGCGGGAATGTGAACAGCGTTCTTGGCACGATGCCGCATGGACATAGTCTCCTTTTAGATTGATTATGTTAGGTTTTTTATAATTAGTTATTCCACATTATTTTTATATTAAATCGTGTTTAAAATAAAATTTATATAATTTTACTGGGGGATAAAGCATTCTTCCACTACTCTACAATTGCGTATTAGTTGCGATGTTGATGAGTTGTTTATATTAGCTTAACTACACTATGATACGTGGGTCCACTATACTTCTACGTGAGAAGTACTATTGCTCACTCACAATCCGCTGTGATGCAACTCTTGTATTGATTTGGAGAGGTACGGTTGCCGGTCACGCTTACAAACGAGGCATCTCGGTCAACAGCAGACGTAACACATTTATATAGGACCTCAAAAAGGACTTCAACCTTGTTTGAGGTTGCATGATCATGTCCTCGGCCTGCCTTAACCACTTAAAATCGAATGGCGTGCACACTCGTTCAATACTCTTCTAAAATAAAAGTAATGAAAGTATAACTAATCACAAAATTAAATCCGATTCACGTAAGGATTAAAATCATTAACATACTTACTTGTGTTAAAAGTAATCTATACATATAATAAAACTGTTAATTGACTGCGGACTGTAGGTGACAAATATAATTAAAAATTCATAATGGGGTGCCTTTATATACGCAAGAGAACCCAAAAACAAAGTTTTTTCATTTTGTCTGTTTATATATCTGTCTGTATCTGTATGTTTATGCACGCTAATCTCAGAAACGGCTTATCCGATTTGAATGCAGTTTTCAGGACTATATTTTAATGGGCTTCGCTTAACATTTAGTACTTTTTCATTCAAATCGGTTCACGAATAAAGAAGTTGTGTCAATTTATATAACACGCGAACGGTGTATTTTAATAAAAACGAAAACAATTGTCGTTGATTATTAAATGTATAATTTAATACCCGCTACAAAGGCAACCCACATAAAACGGCTCCAACAACAATATTATAATTGGACGTGGAACGAGTAACCGCAATAGAAAACAATAGGAAACAAAACATAATAATTGGAGGTAATATTGACCGCGATAAATTTCAATTAGTAGGCAGTATTAACACTGGGAACATTTATGTAAATGATGCGTTAATACATTGCGGAACGTTTGAATGCGAAATCCGCAATTCGTGTGACCTAATTGCGAATCAATATCTATGCGAAGGGATTGCTAATTGTTTATGTTAAATAGAACGATCGTTGCATTGTCATTCGTGGTTTGTTATGGAAGTTCTTGTTTGATTTCCATTTCTGTCCCTTTATGTAATAAGTTAAACAATTCATTACTTAAGTTATACATTTAAATATTGAAAAAAATGCTTTCTTTATTTTATTTAACCTAAATTTACATCTTTGTTAAATCACAAACACGCAATAAACATAATAATACAAGTTGATATAATTAATTGTATATATTAAATAAACAGATTTACGAGCGTAGTATACAGTAGGCGAACTTATATATATATATATATAAGCCAAATTGTAAATCTGTGATTTAAACATTTTTTCTTGACGTT
Organism: Phocides pigmalion okeechobee; assembly: GCA_018251015.1. NCBI lineage: Eukaryota > Metazoa > Arthropoda > Insecta > Lepidoptera > Hesperiidae > Phocides > Phocides pigmalion. The sequence continues at coordinate 32,126 of DWON01000386.1, read as the reverse complement.
ATACTTGTTGCCAATAGCTAATATCAAAACCGGAAAACGTTTGAAAAAATCATTTATGTAATACAATTTTGAAAAGTTGATATAAACAGGAAAATTGTCACGCAAATATTATGTATATGGAAGAAATAAATAAAGGAAAAATATACATTTAGACATGTATTTCTATAACGAAACCGTAGATTCAGCTTTATAAAGAAATAAATATCAGAAAGTGACAAGAACGTCCCTAACTTCATAATTACTTCAATTTACATCTGAGTCTTTAACTCATTAATTATATCTCACGATGATCAAACTATTAAACTAAGCTACTAAACTCCTGACAAAAATGTAATTAACGTATTAAATAATATGGATTTGGTCTACACAGACATAAATCCTAAGAAATACTTTTCGCAATAAACATTAGAATCGCTTTATATTTACTCTAAGCATTCAGTAATGTCCCCATAATTACAACTAAGCGGCTACGAATCGGTAATATTGACAGCGATACGTTGCAATTTATTATTACGCCCCAATATGAATAGTGGGACATTTATGTTAACGATGCGTTAATTCAGTGCGGCTTTGAATTATCGCTTCAGTAAATCAACCGCGAAGTACTTTGCATGCACTAATTTCGCAAATCGTGTGAACTAATCGATTACATAATGAGTAGTCTGTGTACACATCCAAAGCACGCTTTTTCAATATTTGTAGATAACCTTAACATTTCAAGGATAACATAGACATATTATCCTTTTTGAGAAATGATACTTTGAATGATTATTTAGTCACTGCCGCATACTATACTTAGGATTAGGTTTGGTTTATTTGGTTACCACACAAGTGAGCGGGCAAATAAACATTTCAACGGAAACGTATAAATTGCTTCATGTTAAAAACACCGGGAAGGTACCACCTATACACCCACAACAATCCGTTTGCCAAAAAAAAACTCTTAAACTAACAGATAGGCAAAGGTCTAAAACTTTCATCGCTAAATAATTATGCGCCTTTTTACCACTTTTTATATTTGATATAATGAAAATGAGAATAATAAGTATTATACCCAGCTTACCTGAATACAATATGTAAACCAAATTTCAACTTCATCGTATAATTTTAATGAGTTATTATTCGATTACAAAATTTGACGATAGTACTGAAAACAAATATATGTAACAACGATAAATTTGTGCGATAAAATATAAATTGGACGCACAAAGCATAATTACGTTTAAGTTAATTTAATACTTTGACGCGACACGATACCAAATTATCCAGCATAATCAAACGTATACATTTGTAATACTAAAAAGAGTGTTAATGCTGAAAAATTTGTCATCAATTTAATTATACGTATATTAATTTACAATGATGAAAATCTTAGAACTAATTATAATAAAAGCTTAACCTAAACTAAAATCTAAAAGACTCCTTTTGGATTTTAGTTTCCATGCGGCATGATTCCAAGAACACTAGCTGCATTCCCGCGTTGAATAGCAATCGCAATACTCTGCGCAAGATATAAACCAGCCCTCTTGCCACCGGCGGCGTCGATCAAACATGGTACTATTTGTTTAAAAAAATTCTGGTATACGGACCCCACTGGCCAAAGGTTTCGAAGCCAAGCGTTATATGTTTTTCGCCATAGTTAGTAGACCTTACAACATCGTGCTAATGTATTCTCCAAACTACTATCATGAATTATCGCTTCGCGTATCGAAAAAATAAACAAATAAATAACGGTTTTTTAACAAGGTATTCCTGCAATAAATTTTATATCAATTTCCCTGTTTGTGTGATCTAAATACGCGTAGTATGAAGAGAATTGTTGAACCACTCGTCGGAAGATGAAGTTCCAACCACATGTGGACTCAGAGCGGTCCGCCGCGATTCGGTTGGTTCTCTTATTGCCTCCCGAAGTATTTCCGGAATGCTATCACAAGGGGCCCTTCAAAAAAAGGTGTAAAAGAGCTCTTTGTCAAAATTGGCGACACATTGACAACCCCCGTAGTATTACGGTTACGGTATGTTTAATAACGGCATTGCCTTTTCGCACTGCCTTATCGCTACGTTTATTAAAAGCATACACGTTTAATTACAAAATATTGTTTTGTTTTTAAAAGTTCGTTAATAGATTATTGTCTCAAAAAACTAATGCGTAATGTATTTTTAAATATTTTATTGTTGCAGTAATGTATTCATGTTGCGGGTTTAAAAATATTTCATCTTATTTTTTTATATGCAAGTTTATATTCTATATAATCATGTTATGCGAACAATGATATATTATTTTACATACATACACTAGGTTTATAAAATAAAACCGTAAAGTATTATCATATTTCATTAATGTCATAATGTAAAATCTTTTTATCGTATTTAAATCTAACCGTCCTCAATAAATTAATATTTATGGCAGGCAATTAGTGTAAACGTAAACCAATTTACAATAGAGTTTTTGTTTGGACAAAACAAAGAAAAAACTTGACGCTAACTGTACGGACGTTGCTTTATTTTTTGTGGTGACTAATGACCGGATTTGTAGAACTCACTTAATTATTTTCGTGACAGTACCTAAGTGTAGGAAGGAAAAAGTAGTGAAAATTGCTATGAGGAATTTTAAACAAATTACGTAATGTGCTGCAACGTTTCTAACCGACCTTAATAAAGGCTTTCGATTCAGCTGTATTTTTTTGTTTGTTACCTCAGAACTCCGTTATTTATTACCCGATTTGGAAAATTCTGTTTTTATTAAAGAGAGAATACTTTTCGTTAGGTTCTATTTAAGTCAGAAGAATAAACACCACGTGGAAAATTTTGATGAGAAAGGATGGAATCTATTCCACCATGCTACTCCAATTCGTGTTAGTTACATACACACATGGAATAGTGTCCAATCAGCTGGTTATCTAAACAGCCCATAGGGCCTTCGACAAGTTTTAACGGCTACTTAAAATACACAAAACCCCCAAACACGTCTGACGTTGCTTAACATGTCCTTTGCACAAGGATGGGGGGGGGGGGGTACAATGTATGCAGCAATGTGTGTACATATAAATAAATAAATAAAATTATATAATTACAAACTAAATCATAGCAATGCTCAAGACCAAAAAGTTACTCCAAAGCGGTAAAAATAAATATAAAAAAATATACAGTTCGAACAAAATAAATAATAAATAATAATATTTTAGATACGTCGTATACATGATATAACATGTGTAAATATAAACAGTAGGCTCGCTCGGATGGGAATGATGAATGATTAAACATTAAGCCACATTTCACCGCGATTGAATGACAAATAGGGAGGGCGCACGACACGCCCCAGGCAACTTTGAGGCTGTAAGTAACATTAAGCCGATTGTAATAAAGCAAGTATTTGCATGCGAACGACGCGCCATTTGCATATGTAAATTACTTTCCGTCTTTATTTGGGTCTCGGACTTTAACGTCCTTATGCAAATTCGGAAACCCGACTTGATGGCCGAATCTTACAAACATTCGAGTGTTCGTACGATTTATCATCGCTGTCGACTTGTTACGTCCCACTAGTGAGCATGGGTATTCAAATAGGGAACAGTGCGGGCCCGAGCTCAATGACAATCCACTAATTGTTTTTCTGCACCGAATCTTTGACAGATCCGAGTTCGTAAGATTTTCATGATCGTTACTATCCCACCATTGAGCATGAGCATTCAAATAGGGAACAGTGCGGGCTCGGGCCCAATGAAACTTTGACTCATTGAAGTGTTCTTACGTTTTATCATGATCCTCTATCCGTTACTGCCCCACTACTGAGCATGAGCATTCAAGTAGAGAACAATGCGAGCCTAAGCTCAATGATAATCCACTAATAGTCGTTATGCACCAAATCTTTGACAGATTCGAGTGTTCGTAAGATTTGTCATGATCGTCTACCCGTTACTGTCTCACTACTGAGCATGAGCATTCAAAGAGAAAACAGCGCAAGCTCAGGCTTAATGATAATCCACTAAGCTTTTATGCACGGAATCTAAGACATTCGAATGTTAGTAAGGTTTATCATCACTGTTAACCCGTTACAATCCCATTACCAAGCTTGGGCTTCAAACAGGGTTGACAATTAAGTTCAAACTGAACATAAGTGACATATCTATGCATGTTAATACATGTATACCTACAAAAACATTTGAAAGAAATTACCATCCCTGAAGATGGTGGCGATACCATTCCTTTGTAGCCGGTTTTAAAATTATTTTCTACTTCAATTTAGCAAAAAAACCTATCTCCATACAAAGCAATGGAGTAGCATATGCACCAGTATTCACGATCTTTCATCGGGTCTCGGAGCACAATTAACGTATAGCCCGTGAGCCAGCAACAGATTTTCATAACCATCTCTCTTTGAGAAGACAATAACTTGTAATGTGCTTTAGAGAAGTGTACCATGAAGCCTTGTACCTGGGCTGCAGTTCCGTGGGTAAAACGAGCAGCGGCCTTCCACGTACGTAAAAAACTGCCATCAAAGGTGCTTATCCCAGCGGAACCGCAGCTGAGGACACGAAACTTCATGATACACCTTTAAAGCATTTTACGAGTCACCCGAGAAATGTCTGATGAAAATTGCACTTGGCTCGTAGACTATTTACGTCTCAACGGACAAAAAGTCGAAGTGAATAGAGCACTAACAAGACAAAAAGTGCGGGCTATTACCGCGTTTAATAATGCTATTGTAGTGCAACGCTAAGAAATCGCTCCGAAGACAAGCGGTGTGGAGTCGCGAACAATAGCAGACGTTCATTTTTGTACCGAAAACAATAAGAGGCGAGGAAAAACAAAAACCTCCCCACACGCAACGGGTTGAAATGTATCCGCGACCGCTCAGCCCCCACATGTTGGTCACAAACGGCCACACATGTCCCTTTTAATACATTCCTGTTTATATAACTTTGTCGCTGTCTATACTTGGAAGATATTTTTTTTATGTGAGAAGAGTAGCAAACGAGCATGCAAACCACCTGATGTTAGGTAATCGAAGCCCATAGATATCCACGTACAACCACAAACACGCCCGAAATTCTATTTTGAACTCGAACGTAGATACGATGCTACTCCTGAGGACTAAGATGGTCGCATCGCTTCAAAGTGTAGCCGGCAACCGCACCTCTCCATCCAAAACACGAAGAAATGCTTTACAATTATGAGGTCGGCAGTGGTACCTCCCCTCGAACTATAGTTCTCCCACCTTTATATAGATATATAGAAAAGAAAATTATGATGAGCCGCCCTTAACGCAATAAAACCCAAAACGACAGTTGACAGAATTTTAGTCTGTTTACCTGTTCGTTTGTAGACCCTAATCTTAAAAACGGTTTAACAAAATTCTGTACGGTTCACCAATGTCTTTCAATAAGTTTCACTTAACATTCGTGCTCGCATCTTTTCAATTTCACTGGAGTTCTAGATTCGAAGACACAATTATACTTTAGAAATTTTATAAAACATTATTAACAGAAATATATCACTATCAAACAATTTTTTTATTTCTTGAGAGAAGTCTTAGAACATGTATGGTTCAACTAGAAATATCATCATTATACTCATTGCTGTTTGTAGCGTGAAGCATTTTTGTTTCGTATGTGGATAAGTGTAGTTGACGGCTCACTTAAATATCAGGCCACCATATCAGTCCTCAGAAATAGCAAAGAAACTGAAGTTCACGTCAGACCGGACTTTAGTTTTAAGATAGACTGCAGATTCCACATACCAGGTAATCTGCACGCTTATTTGGTAATTCCATTAAAAAAAACGTTAACAGTCTACCTTGTTTACGCATCCACAATTCCCCACACTAAGGCATTCGTGTACGAAGCCGGCCGAGTGGCACAACGCCCATTGTACACGCACTTATTACGATACTTGTATTGTGGGTATCCATTACGCGGCGTAAAAAGCGCGCGGACCAACGGTGTGTGTAATTGATTAACAGTTTGAGAACCTGTCGAGCCGCCGCACCCGACTCGACCCTCGCTCGCATGTACATTTAAATCTCAATAAATACATGTCATTCCAACGTACACCATTAGAATAATAGGGACTTCAAAATTCAAACAATTAGTTCCACTGTATTCCGCTTTATAGGGTTGGTGCATATCTCACGCAGAGATTACCGATCGATATTCACTGTGGGAATGACCAGCTTTCTTGCCGCATATGCATGGACTCCCTGTAGATTGTTAGGTGAAGCTTTTATTATAATTAGTTTTAATGTACTCAACAACCAAATCAATATTTTTAAATACCCTAAATGTCTGCGCTTTTTTATAAAGTACAAGACATAAAGACAAAATTAAATACAAGAATCTTTTTCCAAAGACTAGATTTTCTTAGTTAGGTCTTTATTATTCTAAAGGTGCAAATAAGCGAAAAACGTGCAGTATTCAATTAAAATTTATTCCTCACCACTATTTTTGTAACCCATATTAACATTGAATGCACGTCTTGTCCTCATATTTGTTGAGCTTCGCAAAAATAAATCATTTTCAACGTCAACCAGAGGTTAATCGCTTCAACAACCGGTGAAACGCGCTATTAAAACTAATTAACATAATTTAAGTCAATATTACTACGTGTATAAAGTTATGTTCTTGCAAAAAAGGAATAAAAATAATTCGCAATAATAAAACGGGCGGCATTTGTCCTGCTCCCGGCTCCATCAATAATTCATGGGACATCGCGCCATTGAGAAAGTGCTTTGTGATCGTCATACTAATTATTCAAACATTGAATCGCTAACATACTTCTTGCGGTCTTCAATATACACCATAGAAGACGTGCTTATAACTTCCGTCGCATAAATTCAGGTTTAGCAAATAAATTTATTTATTTCCTAAAACATTCGCATAAATTATTGCGCATTTGAACGAATCTACATACGTAAATCTAGAATCGGTTTCGAAATGTTATAGTAAACACGAAACACGTGTGAGTAACGATGAGCGAGGATGTTTAAACTAAGGTTTAATAGCTCCTTTGTTTAAAGTTCTAAACACAAGCAACGTTTAGAAAAATCAGTTCAGAATCTCGAAAGAAAAATACCACGCGAGATAGAGAGCGTAAGCACATTCATCCCTCGGGAAGCGAAGTACCCGCCCGGATTAATTCGTGTAATTTAAACTCCAATACCAGGAGAATACAAAGCTGAGTAGGTATTCAGACAGTGTGGGCGTCGCAGACGAGCGGCCGCCAATTGTTACTCATAAAACGTCTATCGAAGTCTTCTATTGTTTGTGCAGTAAATAAATGCTTTTATTACATCCTCATTTTAATGAAGAACACTAGACGAACATCACATATGGTAATTTATTCGATTAAATTTACATTACATTAGCATTATAGACACCTCAGAAGATATATCTATTATTGAAATAAAACTATTCCAACTTAGAAACTCGGCAAAAAATTATAGTCATATATACGAAGAAACAAGTTTTCAGTCCTGTCATTTATCGTATATTTGATTCTATTTCCTTTCATTTATTGATTTATTTTAGTCTTTCTCAACAATTAAACTACTAAAAAGCTTTATGCTGTTTACAAAGTTTCTCTTCAACCCTAACACTCGCAAGCAAGAGTAATATTGTAGATAGCGTCGGTAAGTTGATACGGGAAGACGAAAAGTCGAAGGGTGTCAACATCCGGTATACGGCGTCCCAGACGCTTGTCTGCTTCATCCAAGTGGGGGAGGGAGACGGCGCATCTCTCCCGCTGGGGTGTGAGTGAGAGGTGGATATTTCATCGACTCTGGCTACAAGATGGCAGACGTTTGCGGTTGATAGTTTATAGTTATTGCGAGAGAGTGCGACGTGTTCCAAGCGGGTTTATCACATTGTTAGCGCTGTTATCCTCGTCCACCGGATTAAGTGGAGATCACACTCGAGCCCTGACTCACCCGTCGAGCTTCCTATAATGACTTTAATGCTTACACAACAACAGATCATGTTTTATTTACTGGTCCCTGCTATTAATATGTACGTTTTAATCGACACTTTGTGGATTTTGTAAAGGTTCCAATACAATTTCGAACTTGACTTATGTATACAGGCTTACTTATCGATAAACAAAATGGTATTTAATTGTTGCATTAGTGCAATAACACTTTTATTTAAGATCGCCTCTAGATAATGTATCTAAAGTATAAATCTTAAATCTTTTGATTGAGCGTCGTTAAAAGATAGCATTATTACATTATCCATAATATAAAATTTACGATAGCGTGTATCATATCTGAGTAACGTCCGATCAGAAGGCGAGTAATTAAAGTGGCAGATTAATAATAAGAAAAGACAAAGGCGAGGGCTTATAGGGATAAAGATAACGAAGATACCGCAAAAGGTATTTCTGAATAATAATAAACTTTTAGACTTTATATCAGTTTAATTAAAAACAGAGGCGGCGCTGAGCAGGAATTTATTCCCTCCATCTACCAACTTCAAAGGGCCGGGAGGTGTCGCGTAATATAAATCTTACGGATAAAACCGGGATGGCCCGGGACCAGATCTATATAAATGTTGCAATTCGTACGAGTTTCTGTGATCGATCGCCCTCACTATCGTTCCACTATTTCAAATACAAGACGTCTCATTTATTTCTGTCATTGTCAAAACCTTTTCTGCTTTGAAATATGCGTTGCCATCAAAACGGACTGAGCGGTAAGTTTTTATTTTTGTGAGTGGAATCCGAGGCATTATAAACGCGGGCGTGTTGATTGAAACGTCTATTTGAGTTTGTCGGGCGAATTTATTGGCGTGGCCGGAAATTTGGGATGAAACCGGTGGAACGGGAATAAAGGAAATCGCTTGAGCCAATTTGACGGAAGCGTATGTAAAATGTAAACGAAGAAACCTGTAGACTCTTAATAGATATTTTTTGCTTAAATATCTGTGAATTTGTCGTGGTACAAAGAGTAACCGAACTGATAAAGAGAACTGTACCTTTATTGTATCTCACAAACAACATGTTTATATAATTTGGTTCATTAAAATACAAACGATAAGAATCAGATATTTTAAACTAAAATACCATTTTAAACTTAGGCATAATTTGTTATTTAAATTTGTTTTATTACTAATAGTTGTTGTTTCTTTAGCCATTTTATGCACTATTTAGAATGTTAATCTATCACATCAGTATGAAAATTAATGGACAAACAATTTAATGAGATCATTTAAATAAGCCCGAAATTTATAGCGATTTTCCTAGCTTGGTTTGCAAAAGATCTATTCAACAGACGACCAGAAAGTGATATTTTGTATTTGAAGTCTATTCAGCAACTTCATCTTCAATGCGCATTTACAAAGCCAGAGGAAATGCAGGAAAATCGTCCCTCTCGCCATAAATCGAGCATTGCAAAGAAAGCCTTAACACTGATTTACTGACACTCGCTACAATCGCACTCGGTCCTTGTGTGAATCCCGCTAAGGGAATCCTCAATACGTTCAACGTAATAAAACGATTTACTCAAGTACCAAATACTTTTAAAAGAGTTTTTGATGTAAGTTTTATTTTACATACGGTGTACGCCTTTTAGCATATATGGTAGTCACGATTAAGGTTTTTTAATTGTCGATATTTCGAAACAGTCGCATGGCTCGTGGTCAAGGCTATACTGCAGAGACGGGGAAACTGTTGACAGACGCTAGTGATATATTAATCTATCTACCCTACTTCTAGTTGGTTTATAATCTTTACGTTCGAAACACGACACACCACACAAACTATATTTTACGCACTAAACTTTGTACTATTTGTGATTCATATAAAGTTGATAATGTCTATTTAAAGCTAAGTTAAGTCATGATAAAAGGATTTTTAGACTATGATTAAGAAAAAACTCTGTTATAAGCAATGTAATTCCTGTGTTTTGGTCCGAAGAGTGTGTAAAGAGAAAGGCAAATCAATTTAGGCCTTTGGAGCAAAGTACATATGAACTTATTCAAATAGGACTTCAATCCTACTCCGATTGGTTTATAATTGTCGACAGTAGGATTAACTACAAGACTAGCCTAATTACAAGATAGTTTGCAAGTTTTATACTATAAAACATCGTTGTAGTATCTGTTATTCTGTATTATAGAACTTATTTTATTCGAAACTTTGGTTAGGGAACTACTCGTAAAAGACAAATTTCCACAATTTGTTTTAACCACAACGATAATTGGATTACGTTTTACTACGTACCGGGTACTCACGATAAACGATTTTTAATTGCCGACATTTTAAACCAATTGCATGGGTCGTGGTCAAGGATAAATAAGTTTAAACTCAGTAACATGTATTATTATGCGATGATATTAGTTTAAAATTATAAATGGGATTACGTCTTTCGGTCATTCCCTTTTCTTAGATTTCGTCTTTCGATTCTTTTCGTTTTTCTTAATGACACTGTGGAGCCGTGATGACCATAGAGGTTCGCCATGCAAAAGGTTCGGGATTCGATCCCCGGCCTGGCAGAGATGTGATGAATTAAGATTTTTGAGTCCGAATGTTTCTGTACTTGTCTTTGTGTATACGTAGCAACCACAACACAGGCAATCCTAGTGTGAGTCTATTAGTGCGGAAAGTTATTATTTATTTATTTGCTCTTTGCTTACCCTTAGCAAGAAAATAAAATAGCACTACGAAAATTCACGCGCAGACATTTCAGGATGACGAACAATTGCACTAAAGAAATGGAATGTCTTTTCTAACACAAGAAATGACAACGACATAGCTGATTTAGCGGGAATCCTCGGATCGAGATAGCCGTCGTGACGGATTGCGGGAGACTCGAGAATCCCTGTCACACGTACAAAGGAAACGTGGACACGTGACCAGACCTGTCACGTATTGTTACTACTACACCAAGATTTTCCGAGTTATACTTATGTATTTTGTGAGGTTGCAGAATCTATATAAAGAGAGAATGTACAGAGGTACGATTATGAACCACAACTATTTATAGCTTGAAGTAATTATTTAGTTGAAAGATTGTGGTTGCAGGCTCACTTACATATGAGGCGATCACCTTTGTCCTCAGGAGGAGCAACCCATCTGTGATCGACTTCAAGTGGGACTCCTGTTTTATATAGAGTTAATTATAGATGATCATGGGTGGCAATTACAACTTTCGATCTGCCTGCAAGCTTCTTTGCTATATTCTTCCGTAATAATTACGTAATAGAGAAGAAATATTAGACTTGAACCCAAATTGGCCCATATTTGCTATGCTTGTCAATATACTATGTGTAGACAGAATTTTGGTATATATCAACTTGGACTTTCTCTATTTTTGATAGACGTATGCTACGATTGCTATATGCATGCTGTGTTTGCTAAAGGTGTGCTATGTTTGCTATGTGTATGCTGTTGCTGTTTGCTAAACGTATGCTATGTTTGCAAAACAACGATAATACTAGACAAATAGGCAAATCGAAATCAAACGCCGGCGTTAGCGGAATGAGAACAAGCGCAAGCAAACCTTGACATGAAAATGACAGGATCAGATAGCTCAGAATGTTGTGATCAAATGTTTAACACATATGTATTTTATTTAATAACTTAATTTTTGCAAGTTATCTCTAAACACAATACTTTGTATGTTTTTAGAACTTGCATGATTCGAATAAACTTTTTAGAGTATTTTATTCATTTATTTATTAAACTATTTTAATGGACATACTTCAGGTTCCATCCTATTTAAATTAAGAAAAATACCACTGGTAAGGGTGAAAAATTAAAGTGTGAAGTTTTCAAGTATCAAAGTAAAGTTGAAATTACAATTAATATATCTGTATATTGTTAATATACTAATAAAAATACACTTGAACGAAATCAGCATTCCTAGAGTTAACATAAGATGCAAACTTTGGTCCTTTTTATGTTACTTTATCATGTCATCAGCAGATCAAAATGTTAAATAAACTAATATTCAACTACCGAAAAACACTGAAACAAGTTGGTATACTGGAAATTTATTCAGTTATCACTGTCAAAACAGACCCTACGAATGATGTGCCCGAAATTGCTTTCCGCCGGTCCAATTAAAACTTTTATTAATTCATTAAAGAATAAGTCGAGGGAATAATACTTATTATTCGCCGAAAAGGTTACTTCGCTGGGAAAATTCTGCTAATACAATTTGTAAGATGAAATATTAATTACTGCGGTAATGATGATTAAAATTTTTATTTTCCTTAACTGTACGGAGTTGTAAGGCTTCTAACGTAATTAAAACAACGTTGAACATAATCCAGTCTATTATTAGTACTTTCAAAACCCTAAAAAGTAAAATTAATGAAATCTCACGATTACGCATTATGTGTTTATCATATCGGTCTGTTAGGCACAGGGTTTTAGGTTTTTGTGTAAAGGCTCTTACTACACTCTTCGACAACAAGAGTGGTTTTACGGTGGGTTATGAGGGCGGTGGTGATACCTGCCGACTGCGACTTGGTACGTCCCGTAGTGCGACTTGCCCTATAGTTCTGTTATCGGTGTTGTGAATTAAACATGTATGAAAAGGACAGAGAAAGAAAAAGATACAATATTTTTTTGTAATAAGACAACATTATAAAATAATTCTTGGTTCCACGTTCTTTGGTGCGTAAACAAATTATCAGAATCTTTATAAATAGCTGTGAAAAGCAATTTGTAATACAACAAGTTATAGGAACGTTATTAAATTGAGTGGGATCCAAGGTTGTCAATATCTAGACAAAATATAATATGGCGAAAGTTAAAAAAAAACTTGTTATAAGAACAAATGTATCAGTATTTAAAATTTTTGTTTCTTATTCTGTGTGATTTTGTAGTTTTTTTTCGTAATTTACTGGTATTTTGATGTTAGAAGTGGCAAAACGACCAATATAGTATTTTTGCACTTATTGATACATTCCGTATTTTTATTTGAATTTTTGTTTTTTAGGAATTGTTATTAAAAATAATATTTTATAAGTTTGTGAAAATACTTTTTGAATTAATAGATTAAGGATACGATATTTATGAAACTTTAAAGTATGACAAAGATGAAAATAAACTACAATATTGATTATTACAGTGCAGTAAGCAGCGCTACGGTCACCCGCCCACGCCGCGAGTTTCACTCATGGCTTGAGAAAACACATTTCGTTAAAAATAACTGAGCAATAACTCAGTTCCCCGATAACAAATGTTATGCTTTCAGACAGTGTAATCCTCGTCGATATTTCGATATTAGTAGGCATTACCTACTTATATCTGACAGGTATTATTGATCACCGTTTAACAATAGCTATTTTTGTGGTATCTATAGCAGATAGCACGAATTCAACTGATGTTAAAGAAAAATTTTTGGCGTGTTTAAAAATATGTATCGAAATTATTTGAATCGTCGTTCGATTTTTACGCATAGGAATAGTCCTGACACCAGTCTGCCGGATTATTTTAATGGGAGTTTCGTGATTTCAATTTGGAGGGAACACCGTCATTTATTTTTTGCTTATACCTTAAACACTGCTGTGTTCTAGTTTAAAAGGTGTAGTAGCACCTTTACAAGTAGAGATGCACGAGCCTTGACGTCACATAGAAGTCTTATGTTTGAGGTCACAATGTTCATTGGCGGCAGTGACCACTAATACATAAATTTTTCATTGGTGATGACTTAAAGCTTGCTTGCTATTTCCATAGTGAAAAAATCAAGAAGATAGAATCTAAAGAAAGACGTGTTCTTCAATGCATTTGTGTTAATCCAGGCTTTTATAATACACATATTTCACGTGATATAACGCTAACAAAAAGAAATCTAACAATAAATATAACATTTTAATAGAAAAAAAACTTTTAAACATTAACACGTTTCACCACAGTAATGTTCCCTCTTTACAATATTATGCGTAAACATAAATTATTATAGCATTTCAAACGATTGCGTGTTTTGTTGATAAAAAATAGAACCCACTATTAGTTGCCACCAGTAGGTGATTAGTTGGAAGTGGCTGTAATTAGTGCCACATTTGGAAACCGCGGGCGTCGGCCATGTGTCGGCCTCGCCCGCACCTATCTCATTAAATAATTAAAACATTATATTCAGCTCCCTCACGCTAAGTCGTACTAAATAAACTGCGGAGACAAGCAAAACGGATTTATTCATGCGAATGACTACATTCACATATTCAGAATTCGAGAGCAACGCTCGTGTGTGGACGTTCAAATTTATCATTTCTTTTTCAAGCGTAGCGCAGTAAACGTTTTGGGATACATTTAAATAATAACATTTTACGAAAACATTTTTCAGTTTTCTATCTGTTTGTATAGCGTAAAATAAATATAGCGAAACAACTGTTAAAATTGTATCAACAAATACGTTTCTTCAAACGCATATTTCAGAAGACAAACGTTCTTTAAATTAAAATTTTGCCCTTCGTAACGATTATCTTACAACTAAGCATCCGTTACAACGAATTTACTGGGTGATCATAAACACGCTAAATTAGCACATTGTGGTATTAGAATACAAAAAACCACATTAACCCGTTCTTTTACGAATATTTCCATACAAATGGGTGTTGCAGTCTTGCCATTATCATTGTACATGTAACAGTTAAACCAGATTAATATGATTACATCGCTTTAAGAGCAACTATTACAAAGAATACTTCATTAAAACGACTGTACGATCTCTTAAAACTTAAGCTTTCATCTCACATAGTAAGTATCGTCATAGGTTTTCCTGTGTTATGGGTTCTATGGTAATACATAAAAACAAGTATACGAAAACTAAGATACAAAACCCAAAGCTCAATTCGTCATTTATGTTGTTCCTGTTTATTCTAATGGCTGCCTTAATATTGATTTGAATGCCAGGACTGTGTAATAAGGGCACATTAAACAAATTTACGTATCTACACCAAACTGTAAAACCTTATTAATTAACAAATGATTGATTGATTGATTGTCTGTACGGAAATCGAACCCGGAATACTTTGCATGTCAGGGCGATATGTTTATCACTGCTTCTCGGCTCGTCATTGTATATTTTATAAAGATTATATCTATGTAGTAGACAACACACAACAATTCTTCAGAGATCCTTTATACGAAATTGCATCAAAGTGAATTACATAACCGAATAACAAAGAGTCTGTTGCAAGTGAACACAAAGCATCCGTGTTGCAGTACTGGGAGAGCAGAACGCGGACGGTTCTGCAAATTGCGGTATTAAAAATTTAAAACCGGTATTATAAACGCTTTGCTTTGTGAACATTGTAGCGTGGATGGTTCATAAAACATTTGCGATTCTCACTCTATTCGTATACGAGTTTTATAGGACACTCGCTTTTATCCGCTCGCTTCGCTAGGCTTTCAATTTTTTAAGGTAACCATTATCTATCTGATTCACATGTAGCCAACCTATCATTTATGTAAGTACCAGTTCTTATTAAATACCAATATTCGTCGACATCAGTCAAGCCGTTGTCGAGTTATAAAAGGACAATAGACAAACAGTCAAAAAAATCAAATTTGTAGCATTGGTATCACTGAGTCATGAAACGAATGTTTAGGACAAAATTTGTAAAAAAAATACCTATTTACAGACAAAACATAGATTTAAATACATGCATTTAACGCTATACGACATCTGTCATCGCCACAAAAACTATTCAATAAATATGGAAAAGACATCGATGAATTAACAAACAAATTACAAAATACAACGTTATTTAATCGAAACAAAATCGATTACAAAGCTACAGACGGTTACCTCAAAGGCTATATCTATACAAATAAATAAAACCGAACTGTCTGTTTGTAAATTAAAAGCTCAAGATCTTATTTATAAGGCACAGAAACATAAAAACCTTTACATTTTTTATGTGTCTGTCTGTACCTAAAAACTAATCTTGCAAATTACTGAACCGTTTTAAACACTTTTACACTAGAGTAGATTACTTTACAAGAGTACTTTTACCCGCGCAGTGCAGTGCTTACAAACAAGACACGCAGGGATCCGGGTTCAATCTTTGGAAAAGCAGATTTTGATTCACTCACTACACACAGTCCACAAGAATATATGTATGACATCCATACAGGATTTTTGATGCTCTATATTTGAAGATATTTGAAATATCAGAATATTTCTTGGTCGTGCTGGACGTGCATTATTCGATAGGGACCATCGCCACACTTATTTCTAGAGTGAAGAAATTATTAAAAGGTGTGTTTGATAGTACATTTACCTACATATGGGACGACCATCTTATTCTTTAGGTGTACCAACTCATTTGCAATCGATGGTCGCCATTGCGAGAAGTTGTTTCGACTTTACATAGGAATTTCGTCTGGCTGTGTGAAATCTGTTATAGATCCATGGGCGGAAATTATTTACCATTAAATAGTAATCGTTTGTTATTAGTAGTAAAACTGCACGGACGGACTCATAAACTGCATCAATGTTATTAAACACTGACTTATACGAATTAGTGTCAATTTTTACCCTAATAACAGACGAATTTGAGACTATGCACATAACTTATTTCCGGCTATAATTTTATCTTTTACTGCAAGTCTCGTAATTTTCATTAATTTTAATATAAATTTTGCAAACTTATCAAATCATCAAATATCAAATTTGATGCAACTGAGTCCGTCAGTATAGTTTGCTATTTTAACTTCATAAAAGAAATGGGTATGAGACGCGAGAGAAAGAGAATATGGAAAGTTAACCGCAGAAATACTACGTAAAATATAATCAAATTTGTATCAGAGTGGGAAAATACGTAAAATATACTCGGTAATTGACGAAATAATTACGTGAAGGAAACCGGCGGCCCCGTTAGATTATTGCAACGATAACTGGAACTAATAGATCAGATGGATTTTATCTCTCGGATTATACTAATTGCGTTTTGTAACTATGTTTTCATTCGAGATATCTTATCTTTTCTCATCGCCATTACTGCTCGAGTTCCGGAGGGAAATTTATTATGTGCACGTCATACCGTTAACAATTGGATTGCTATATCAAACACTCATTATGTATTATTTGAAGAGAATATTACGCCATATTCTTTTGTATTGCTCCATTTACTGTTTATACTTTTGCGTCTTGTTTAAGCATCTTTCGCGTTATGTCAATATGAAACATCTTCAATCGTTATTAGCTTTCCAATAATCAACATCGTACAGTGTAGTTGAATACTTTACCATTGATACAAAGTTAAGAATACATAGAATTATATTATATTATAGATATACTTTTTTTTCTGAAACAAACTGACAATGTTCCATGTTGTCAGTTTGTTTATCATTTTTATTTTAAAACTAGTAATATACTTCAAATCTTGTACACAAAATTTCTGCAGCTTTAACCTCATAACAAGCTATGCATTATCACGCCATAACCTTGTAAATTACCAATATTAAAAATATAGTTACGGAAGATAATTGTTAAGCAATCGTTTTCAAATTACGTATTGTTGTACTGTTTATAACAAATGTCAAAGTGTATATTTCGCGAACTAAACCGCAGGTCAACGCCCATATATTTAAAATTACATAAACAGATCTATAAACTGGCACAGAACAAATAGCAGACAAATTTTTATCCAACTTGGAAATCGAACACGCAACCTCCCACATAGCAGTCAGCGTCACTAACAAGAGGCCAATCGAATAATAAAATTATTATCGCAAATACAGACACAAATAAAAGATTCATCTTTCGCCGAATCATTGTAATCGGAGTCATAAATATTGCAAGAGCCATTAGCCGAGTCAGCCGAGCACAATATGTCGGCGCGACGCCGGACGCCCGGATCAGCCCTTTACATCCACGTAGACAATAAAATCCCAAGCAGTAAACTCGGTCGCCTTACAGCGTGCTTTTATCTACTGAAATGAATCAATCAATTCAACGAACTCCTTTACGTTTATAGTACATTGAAGAGGTAGAACTGCGGTCCCAACGGGGAAGTACCACCACTACTCGCATAATGCGTCGTGTTAAAACTATTGTGTTATTGCTGGCTACACTAAATATCAAAGCGATCATCTTAGTGCTCCAGAGTAGCAACGCATATACGAACAACATCAGAATATTAATCCTCTTTGAGGTTGTATGTGGATGTGATGGATGATTGAATGTGGATAATTAATGCAGGCTCGTTTGCTACACTTCTCATATGAAATAAAACATCCACGTAGACAATAAAATCCCAAGCAGTAATCTCGGTTGCCTTAGAACGTGACTTTATCTACTGAAATGAATCAATCAGCCATCAACGATCTACTTTACGTTTACTGTCTCACGCTCGCGTCTAACGGCGCTCTTAGATTTATATCCAGATTATTATAATCAAAGCCCTTTGAGATGTGCATATAGTATATAATTAGACGGATTAAGCAACGTTGGGCGTGGTCTAATTTTGGATGGGTTACCATTAGTGGCAAAAATTCCCGCATTTTTCCGTGACACGGGTACACTAAGCAATTGGTCCTAGAGGTCATGGGCATACGGCAGAGTGTTTATATTTGCGGCGGCTCTAAGTTCCGACATACTGTTGGCCATAATCTGGTATCTCCAAAAATAAACATTAAATGCCGTGGTATAGTGTATTCACGTTTTGTCCGATTATAGTGAGATAACCTTGTTCAGCACTGAGACATTTAAAGGGCCCCAGCTAGCCTCTGGCGACGTATCTCTTATTGCCTTCATAAACAATTTGTGTCTGCTATTAGGGAGACGCGATGAATAGGTCAATAAAGTCTCGTGATAAGATGCGCGGCCCGCGACGCTCTCTGTAATTTAATGTCGGTTAAAAATAGCCGCAATAAATAGCGATTCGCCTCACTCAGACTATTGTTATGAGTGCTAATGCGTTGAGTTAGCCTTAATGCGATCTCTAATACGCTCCGTGGCTCACGGCTCAATAGACGCTGATGCGAGTCGTTTAGCGAGACCGCAACAATACTTCAACGACGTAGTTCACACGCACCGTCAACTGCGCAAACAAAGCGACGCACGTTTTTTTTCACATTTCGGTTCGTAATTTATCATAAACTAACGGCTTGTACCGACTTGGCCCAGAACTATCTATCTACCTTAGATATAAGATATATAGATAGGTGTACTTACCGCACCTATATTTTCGGCACCGCACCGCTGACTGCCACAACAATTATTTTATCGCGTGAGAATTCTTAAGAATAATTACTGAAGATATTAATTTAAATTATAATGAAAGACAAATTTGTTGTCAATTAAATACGTAAGAAAATAAAAAAATATAAGTTTAAAAAGCTTCCCAAATAATTAATAACACTTTTATTAACAATTATAATAAGTTTTAATCAAAATTTGAAACATAAAAATGGACACTGAGTTATTCTTAGAAGAGATTCTGTAATAGACAAACCTCTCATGAGGAAAATCCAACCATATATTATTTTCGTTCACCTGTAATTATTCGTAGTAACTATACATTGTGGAAGCTCTTATTTTTCTGATTAACATGACATATATATGATATAAAGCTTATGGTCATATGCAATAATAAACCCTACAAATTGTAAAAGTATTTTTCAAATAGAAGCTACCGAATATTACCTTCCACGTACACACAAACTCATATTCTTTATTTATATTATAATATTAGTATGGATTTTATGCGGAGCCTTTGCGTGTAAATTTGTTCAGTGATAGTATAAGTATTTGTGTAAATATGTATGCCGACGCCCGCGAGCGTTCACAGCGCAATCGACACGAAATACGTGTGTATTCCCATATCACAGCGATTAAGTCCACATAGCTCCGCCTGTGGAGTCCATAAACGACAAAAGTTATGGTGGTGGTTAGTAGGATGGGTAGTGGTTTTCACGCGCATTTCCCTGTTATGTTGGGCACGTTAAGAGTCCCGATTGTCATCAATAGGTCTGTTAAACCTTGAGGCGATTACATGACATCATACGGGCGAGTTGGTCACTAACATCTCCTGCAAAGTACCAGGGTTCCTGCTGTTGTAAGGAGAAATAATGACCAACAATGTGACTTAAAATAATTAATACGCAATCTAGTTCGCTTGGAATTACAGAGCGTCAAATCATTTGTCGTCTCGCCACACGAGTCGGTGTTACCGCCATGAAGCGTAAATGTTTCACATGAAAAAAAAATATAAACCCGACCATAACAAAGTTCACACATGTCACTAGCGGACCGCAAAGCGAGCAAAACTCTCACCTGCCCGGCCGGTTGGCTTACCTGCAAAAGATAAAAATATACTGTTATTGAATGCGTATTTCGCTGTGAAATAGCGCTGTCCGCCGCAAACGGAACTTCCCACTGCGTACAGAGGTGCGCCACTAAAAGATTACACACTATCTTTTTCATAGTTCTGCAAGTCATGTTTAAAATCGAATAACTCGTCGTTCGCCATGTAAAAACGATTCGGCGAGATTTATTTGACGAGTTAACGTTGCGAGCCGGACTGAAAACCGACGGTGCTAGAATTGGTTTTGCTTTATTTTTGCTGAACCTGACTTTGTATTCGAGTATTCGAGCGTGAACGATCTAAAAAGCGGAGTACTCCGTAGTAGATAGAGATTTCATTTGTGTGGCGGCAGGACGCAGGCGGATGGGGACTGGAAATAAAGGCGAGGCTCCCGCGTTCACCGACAAATGGACCGCGCGATTAGGGTTGCAAATATTTCTAATTGCTGTAATCCTAATACCTACGAAGATACAACCCCACAAATAAATTAAGTTAATCTAGACAAATCTCATGTAATTTAATTTTGCACTTACGCATTGATTGGTGGATGTTTATTTTATTTATTAAAATGATTATATTTTAAAGAAGTTCGGCAATCTTGTCGATATAGCACATATAAATTCTTGTTTGGAAAGTAGGTATAATGTTGTACAATATTTTTGCTATTTATTTCCTACCAAAAGATACTTTTCCATAGAACGCTTTACATTTTATAACAACAGCAATACAAAACGTAAATTAAATTATGAATGTGTACGCTTAACTCATCCGCAAAGCAAAGATTAAAACTCTTTGTTATGAGACGTAACAAACATAATTAAACGTAATTATTTAATAATTATAATTAGTAATATGTGTAACCCTAAGCATGTTTGTTACGTCTCATACGTCAAATTGTATACGTAAATATATAAAGAATTATAGGCATAAGTCCATTGATTTATTATATACTTGCATGATTGCATGTACCTTAATTGAAATAACTTAACAAATAATGGACGTATTAAGGTGTAGAGAGATGGCAACCCTACGTATTTGTTCGCTCCTTTTGTCCCCAGATCCACTGAAAATGTCTTTATGTCGGCTTCCAATAGCTCACCAGCCGGCAAAGAGGAACAATTGACGATAAAAAACACGTTTATCAAACCCTTAACCACTGAAATTTTGTTGTAGACCGTATATAGGCATAAGCATTCAAGGTAGGATTTAATAAACGTACAAAAACACAGACAGAATTCAATTTTTTGGACGCGTTGTTAGGAAAATATATAAATGTATTTATAATGTTATTATTTTTTAAAATGAGGACATACTTGGTTTGACCAAGGAAGCACCATCCATTTTCTAGCGTGAAGTAATTGTTACGTAGCTTGTTCAATGCTCACTTACGTAAGACGCGACCATCTTAGTCAGGTTTAAGATGGCCGACGAAGAGGTAATGTAATTTCTTCGACTTAACAAGGTCTCCTATTGTATGTAAGTCGATAAGTCTATGGTCGACAGGAACCACTTAATTTTACCAGTTTAATACTTCAACTTTATAAAACAAAGATAGTTTTTAAGATGGTACATTTGATTATTTAATCGAAGGAACAAACACATGCAGACCATCTCACGTCATGTAGTCATTACCGCATGAAATCAGTATCCGACGCGTTATACTAGCATATATCTATTCCTTATCACGCCTTTCCATCAGAACAAAATATTTTGTTATGATGGAAGAGTAATTAAAGAGCGTACGAGCCACCTGACATTAATTGTTCTCTGCAGCCCAATCTCTAAGAAGCCTGGAGTCTGTCTGATATCGTATGTTAATATGAAACTACTCCTGGAACTAAGACGGTCACCTGGCTTATGATACTTTGAGCCTGCGACATACAAGCATTCCTTTCGACGGATTATGACGGCGATGGTAATCGGTTTAAAAACTTTTTAGTGTCCACCACTAAAAATATGTTTTAGTGACTCAGTTGATCGACAAAGAGTTATGTCACCTATGTAGTCATGACTATGGTTTTAATTGATGTGTCCACTAGCCAAAAGCTAACAAACATAAACATGATTAAGATTAGATTGTATGTATTTACTCGAGCCACACCCGGCCCGATTAAGTCAAGTGATAATATATTGATATGCAGTGCAGTTACCCGCTTGATAATGTATCTACCGCATATGTATGAGCGCCTGTTACTGATTGAAGCTTTATACAATTAATTTGTGCAATTATTTTAATAATATGTTAACAACATCAAACATTTTCGGATCTTCAAAGCGTTAATTGCGCGATGTTCGCCATTATTTTGCGCCAAATTAATATTTTTTTAACTAAGCTTCAAGGAAATAAAACTCGACTGAACAATAATAGTGTTTTGAAATCAGAACACAATTTTTATTTTTGTGTACCAACCAATAAAAAGGTGCAACAAACACACCCAAGAAAATAGTAAAAGTTATAATATTTAAAAGATTAACCTACTGAACTTTTCTGCTATTATTTTACGCTTACTAACAAGATGAGTGAATGTACGGACAATTAAACATTTTTAAATAGGTACATTTTCTCATTCAAAAAATAAAATCAAATGTTATTTCTTCATGAAATATTCAGTAAACACGAACCGATTACATTATGGAAAATTAACTATACTGGCAATTAATTCTCTTTTTCTGTTAGCTATAAAGTACCTACAATAGACACTGATTGATTACTAAAAGAACCTTAAATGTTAAGTATCTATAGTTATAAGAAACCATTGTATAACGTTTAAAAAACACTAACTACTTCCTATGTAGTAGATTATTTGAAGATAACAATCAATAGCTCATTATTGCAGTTTGCACGCAAAATTTTCAATTTCAAAGATTTATAATGTGCTTTTAAAGCAACTGAAATTCCATTGAACGATTTAATTCAAATATTTTATTTTGCTAGAACATGGGTACGTGATATGATAAAGGTTATAAAGGTATGTAAGTTCTCTAAGTTTAAAAAGGAAGTTATCATAAATTATATGTGTGTGAAATTTACGCGATAATAGTTATGGTAGTAATTAAGTGTTATTTGAGGCCTAACTGTCAATCAAGATTACGTTTAGCCAAAAGTAAAAGTTGTAAAAAAAGTTAAAGGTGATATACATTTGAGTTTCACTACAATGTCAATATCACCACACCTATTGCCTATGAAGTAATATCGCTTCTATTAGCCATTGAATTGGTTCCGATGATCATAAGTGTCAGCGATTGCTCAACATTAGGCGAGGTGTATGCTCGTTTGCTATTTCTATCACATGAAAACAGTTAAAACGACACTTGTGTATCCAAAAAAGCCATTAAGTACCGAAACTTTTTTACCCGCTCCCTGACCGTAACGCTCGAAGCTTGTTCGGCGCTGAACAGATCTCATCCGTCGCGAGGCATTTATACAATGTAGGCGTCGAGCGGCCAGCCATTATATCGTAAATCACTGTTGACGCGAGCGGTAATTGGCTCGGCCGCGACCACTCGATTGCCTCTCTATTCATGCGCTCCTGGTACCCGCGGTTTCAACACTGACAGCTTTTTAGAAAAACATAATTTTACTTGTACATGTATGTTTGTTTATAAACGACAAGAATAATATTTTATAATAATTACTAACTAGTTGAACACATAAAGAATTCTCTATCGTATAATGTCAACAGAAATCCACTTATCTCGTATTTAAGAGATTTATGTAACACAAGATTGAGATACATGGACCAAACTTTTTATATATTTTTACACGACATAAAATATGTGAAATCAGTGTTAGGTACGTACTAGTTTCGTGTTTGACATAACATGACATAAATCATATTTAATCAAAACATGTAGGTATACATAAGAAAAATATAGTTTTTCTTCCGTGTGTCAACAATATAGTCTAACTTATAAAATAATTACATTAAATAGATATTCAAACTTTTAAGAGTTCTTGACCTACATATCTGTTACATCAGCTGAAATGTTTAAGGCCGATTTCAAGTTCAACCATTACATAAGAACAAATCTAGTTTTAACGCTCAACATATCAATCAATCATTTATTAAAGAGATCATTTTGTATTAAAGTTTTCGTACTTTTTTTTATTTACGTGTCGAATTAGGTTTTCGATAGTTTTTTTTTTATTTACCACAAAACAGTGCAAAACTTATAGAAACTTTCACATTATATTAATCACATAAATCTCAATCGGGCGTGTAGTCCATCTGTTGCAGTCACTTGCGCTCACGGACATCAACCCTACATGTTTTTTTTTTTGAATAAGTAAGAAACGGGCATGCAGGCCACCTGATGTTAAGTGGACACTGTAGCCCATGGACAACCACGTCCAACCTCAAATAGAACAGAGGTTCTATTTAAGGATGGACGGGGACGCGTTCCTACTCTCAAAGACTAAAATCTTCACCTCCAATAATGTGTATCCGGCAACCACACCTTCCCAACCAAAATTGCTTTACTGCGGGTTATGAGGGTGGCGGTGGTGCCGGCCCGGGCGAACTCTAACGGCTCTACCACCTTTACCTTTGATTTATTAGATAATAAAGAAGAATACCTATCTTGAATAAACCAAGAACATATCGCACCTTTAAAAAGACAAAGACCTAACGAAGTAAATCCAGTTTAAGAAATGTATATCGGCACAGATGTAAATTACATACAAATTAGACAGAAATATTTTAAATGTATTTTTAGGAAAGAAAATCACAATATTGCAATTCTAAACGACACTTTTTTTTCTTTATGTTGCAAATTTGACATGAAATGAAATTTAAAAAAAAATAAATTAAGTTCCAAATAAGCATATATTATTCTAAAGTTGCGATGAGTCCCTTTATCAAAGAAAATATAAGTAGATATAATTTATCATAAGTGATTGTTTACTATACTTTCTTTTGCTAAGACTTAATTTACCACGCACGCATATATATGCGCATATACGCATATTTTGTGTATTGTTTAATATGTATTCGCTCTGGAGCTATCAATCAACGAAGAGTACAAACATACTTACGAACATTAATAATTAGTCAATCGAAAGGAAGTGTTATTTGAAACATGTTACATTAATAGATTTGACAAATAGCTTCTATGATAAATAGTGCCTACCACTATTAAGTTAAAGTGATCGGAAAAAAATATCTTCCAAGTAGTTTATTTTAACATTAATAACGCCTTTTAACACGCTTTTATTAGCTTGGGTTGTATCTATGTATGTAACGGAGTCTTTGAGCATAATTTTCACCAATTTCCAGATGTCTGATTAATTTGAACCTTTGCACACGTATCAAAGACCGATGACAAAGCAATAATATGAAAAAAATAGTTTTTTTTTTTTTTATAAAATACGCTTTTATACTTTTTTAGTAGGATTTGTTATAAAAGCGTGTTTTTTAGTTTTTTTTAACTATTATTACTTATCTTAACTGATTAAAAAACCGTATCGTGGTATGGACACACAAAATCGAGAACATAAAGATTCAGACCCAGAAGAATATTCTAAAATCAGTCTAGTTGTTTACTCAATCAAACCTGGGACTCAGATAAAATTCAACACAGAATCCTTATAAAATCATTTTTCAGATTGGACTTATTCCTCAGAAGTACCAAGTAACGCATCTACGTCAAACTTCAGATTGGATTTAAGTTCTGATTGAGTTATTCAAGTGGTTTGTGCGCTCGTTGCTACTTTTATAACATAAAATATATATATTCTGTTTATGATAATACATGTCAAGAAGTCAAGGGTCTGCCGTCGATGGCATTGTCAGCAATTGCGCCTCAATTGAGCGACATTCCGAATGCTCGCTGTACTGAAGCAATAATACCCAGTAATTGAGCTACTTAACGGATTCCCGTCGTATTTGTTATAACAATATGTGGGCAACATGTTTATATTACATTTACTGTGATTATAATGCTGTCATTATAGATACAACAATTTTAAGTGATTTTACCCACTTATGAATTGTCTAATCGATTTATGAACAAAAAGCTAGGCTATGTTCCCAATTCTTTTTGACAATAACCAAAATAGTAAATATAAAAAAGAATTGAGACACCAATATATTTTTAAGAAAATTTATGAAATTTAGACCAAATTAAGAGGATATTTTTAGTAGTATAATTTAAATTATACTACTAAAATTATAATTTATAGTAACAAAGTAACAGCAAAATAATATTATGCAAAAACAAACAAAAATACAAATTAAATTACAGTTAAAAATATAGTTTTTATTAACAATGTTTAAAAGTAACGTTTGAGTGCTTGCCAAGGTTAAGTTGTAAAAAAATAATGAAATTTTGATGTAGCACCGTTTTCGTAAATGACCTCCTGGCATCATTTATCCCAATCTGTCCTGTCAGCGACTTCGACACGGGACCAAACTTAATCGTTCGTTTTAATGATCACTTCATACCGTCATTTAAAGTGAATTATGTATTTTTACCGATACAATTACCAGCTATTAGTTTTTATAAGTATCGCCGAGAGCCGCAATTAAGTGCTTAATTTTAAAATTAACAACTCGGACAAGTTAAAAAAGCCGTTTGGACGAAGAAAATATTTGCCGGCTGTGTGCGACGCAAATTATACGTATTTAAGAATGCTTTAAAACAAAAAGTTCTTAAGGCATGTTCATGACTAATTTAATCTCGAAGAAGGCAGTCGAAATGTCCAGCTTAATTGTTTACTGCCATTAGTTATGCCTTATACGATCTTTGTTACAAGCGTGTTGATTACCAGGCGCGGGTTTTATTTCCAAAAACATTTTTATAGATGCCTTTATAGCAAAGGTCATTCCTCTTAGGATGACCGATTCTCAGTCTCTGCTAATGTTATAATAAAGAGCTATATAAAATGTATATTTTAACACAATAATCTCTGGAATTACAAGCCAGTTTTGTAAAAATGAGATTATTTTGTAAAAAATTGCTTTTGAAGCGGAACTAACAACAAACAAATCCTTTATTTTATAACATTTACGGAAACATTTTAAAATTAGTTTTAATGTACTACATGCTTATTATAGGTATACGTTTGGTGTCGTTTGTTGTTGTTTTGGTGGTGTTTTGTATTTTAGAAGAGCAGCAAACGAGCATGCACACTGCCTGATGTGAAGTAGTGGCAGCCCATAGACATCCACGTACAACCACAAACACGACCGAAATTCTATCTGAGCTTGAACGTAATGCATTGCTACTCCTGAGGACTAAGATGTTCGCTTCGCTTTAAAGTGTAGCCGGCAACCTCACCTCTCCAATCGAAACACAAGTAATGCTTTACGGCGGATTATGAGGACGGCTGTGGTACCTCCCCGGTCGAACTATAGTTCTGCCACCTTTAAATAAAATTTTGGCAGCCCTAGTAAGAGTAAAATAACCAACACAACAGTTGTTCCCTAACATAAAGTTATGAACTAAAACTTTGCACTCAAAACAACAACAATATCGCCGACCAAAATGCATATTCATAACTTCATATGCAAATTTATACGAATGAATGACAATATTTTTGGTATCCAAATACGAATGTGAACAAAAATTCTCACGTTATGACATACATATCTGCGTGGATCTATTATAGAGAGCGTCGTGATTGACATTTTAATTACGGCAGAGGTCGTTTGTTCATTGTTACAAAAGGACTGAATTCAATGAATGGAATTTTAATTTAAACCGTTTAAACTTTGTTATATATATTTGTTAACATATTTAATTAAGTAACACATAACATGATATACCGAAAAATAAATTTTATTTAAAGTGTAACTTCCACATTTTATAGGAAATTCGTGTCCGTGCAGCATTGTGCAAAGATTATTCCCGCGCTGAATAGGATCGCAATTATTTGCGGGAGGTATGAATCGGCTCTCGTATCACCGCCAGTATTTAAATGACACGGAAGGCTTAAAAACAAATGTGAGATTTGACAGTGAGACAGAGATATTAGTTATACATTTTCAAAGATTGTAAAATTTGTAAAATTCGATCAGGTACTTACTACCATCTCATATATGTCACATACTTATATGTGAACCACATGCATTTTGGTAGAAAGATGAGAACAAATCATCAACATATCACCTACTTCATGTCAATCACATATAGACGTACATAAGAACTATGTACATCTATATGAGGTTAACATGAGGTAGGCTCGGTTGCTTCTCTTGTTACATGAAAAATCCTCTCGACTTTCAACCCACTTCCAATTTATTTTTACTAGTGAAATAACAAAAACTACCTACCAATTATTTTTTTCTCGGCTTTGGTAGTTAGTTATAAGTTTCAATGACAAAAAATATTTATTGCATGTGCTAAATTGAGTGGTTTTACTTGACACAGTTCCAGTGAAAAAATACATTTTAGTGGCATTTGTTTACTGAAACATGGTATTTCAGGCTTGTATTGAATATATAATCTTTCTTTTATGTGAAAAGAATAGTAAACGACCGTGCAAACCACGTGATGATAACTAGTCGCAGCCCACAGACATCCACGTACCACAAATACAACTGAAATCCTATCTGAGCTCGAACGTAGATACCTTGCCACTCCTGAGGACTAAGATAGTCGCCTCGCTTCAAAGTTTAGCCGTCAACCGCACTTCTCCAACCGAAACATAAGTAATGCTTTACGGCGGATTATGAGGGCGGCGGTGGTACCTCACCGGTCGAATTATGGTTCTCCCGCCTTTGATATTTTATTGGTATTTGCTTTTTTTAAATACATTTATGGACATGAATCGTTAATCTGTATCTGTCATAACGCTGGCCGCAATTAAAGTGATTGCAATTGTTTGGGCGAGACGTGGACCAGGCATTTTGTCACCGGCTGCTTCGACCAAATGAGGAACTAATGGTGATGAATTTCTATTAATTCAATTGCAAAACATTGCTAATAACCTAAACCAATATGCATTTACCTATTAGCCCTTTGAGATGTATCATTGTACCTATCGATATCAACTCCGGGACCAATTTCTTAACGTATCCTCACAAGTCGCGGGGCAACGGACGCTTATAGTAAAATAATTACACAAACATCCCAAATCTTAGAATACCATATAAGCACTTAATATAAGCACGACAAATATAGAATTTACTAGAATATCATAAAAATATGTGTGAAAACATACATTAAAAACATCGTACATGTCTCGAGTACCGGTATTTGCTATTATAAAGCCATTTATTGACAATTGAAAATAGTATATTTACGCAGTTTATGTCCATAATGTTAATGCTCGTAGAAACGTGAGATTTTTTGTATAAAATTGCTAGAAAAATACCGTAAGAACGTTATTCGTTCTACAACGCATTACCGTAGAAGATACGTTACTTGCAACTTTTTCTAAAACTATTTTCATTATTAAACAGTCATTAGATTTTGTTGGTTTTAAAAGTGCAAAATCTTTATATAATTACTTCTATTGTAAACTTATAATTAAAGATCAGATAAGTGTGGGTTACAAAAACAAACCGTATAATTTCAATAGCGAGTGAACGTGATCTAACACAACAGCCACATATTCATAACTCCATTATCCCTACGTGACCCAACCAAGGTTCTTGTATAATTCATGATTTCGAGTGGCACTTGTATCCAACAACAATATGTCACTCACTCGAAACGGCAAACATTTCCACAGTAACGAGTGTCAATAGATAAAAGCAATTCAATTCCGATTAGCTCATTACTCGTGATTAGACATTACAATAAACCGGATGACATTGATCGTGTGTTTTTTGTAACACTCGAAGGCGAGTCATGCCATGGTACGTTGCCTCGGATCCAGTTCCGAGAAGCATACGTCTCGATATCTTTACAAACATATTTTTTAGGCACCTTAATCATTCGCCGCGCACGCGATGTGACGTGTTCTCGGGCAGTTGCCGCATCTCGGGTGATTATTCACGCGATTTCAATTATCTATCTGCCAATCTGTGTAATTATTACGAGCGTGTTGCCCCGCTACAGCCAGCCAGCCGCGTCCACGGAACGCACCCGCCCCCGCATCGACATTTCTGCCTCAATTTGCCGTTAAAACCGTGGTCCCTGCACGAAATTAACTGCTCAACGACCGCCTAAAAACTCGT
The DNA here is from genome assembly GCA_018251015.1 of Phocides pigmalion okeechobee. NCBI lineage: Eukaryota > Metazoa > Arthropoda > Insecta > Lepidoptera > Hesperiidae > Phocides > Phocides pigmalion. The sequence goes on along the minus strand of DWON01000386.1, from coordinate 1,747 downwards.
TCGCTAAATTGTTATGTGTACTTCGGAGAAATTCATTATTATCGTGTCGCAAGTAACATAAATGACAAAATTTTTTTCGTCGGATGCTATAAATGTTGCAAAAATCGTAAACGAATGTCGGTATATGGATTGATCGATCAAAAAAATTATTGTCGTTTAAATCGAGATTCCAGTTTCGGCACTTTAAGTAGCAGCTCAGTATGGTTGAATCGTCGAAGCGCGGGCATGCATTCGGTATTTTCATTAAAGAAGCCGTCTCATTATAGACGTGCCTGGCGTGCTCGGAGCCTCTGGTGGCAATTAACGCGGTACGAAACTTTATTCAATCCGTTGTCGCGCCGCCGCTGGCTGCGCCCGAGGAAATTATTCCCCGACGCGGATTCCGCTTCATTTGCGGCGCTCCGCTCCTCGCGTTTCCTGCTCCCCTGGTACTTTGACAATAGTTTCTACAATCGTTACTAACATTTTATACGAGGGGTTTAGCACCAAACCGTATTGTAATTTTAGCATAAAGTCACGTAACTGTTAGTCTATTACTCAAAATGCAAAAACCTAAACCTATGAGAAATATTTTACGACCAGTAAAATATTCTATGTACTTACAATAATTATATTAAATTACGTGTCTGCGATAAGTAGTAACTGTCATTTTATTGCAATAATACTGATTGATAGAAGCGTTAATAGCGTTCTCCGTCTGATTCTATAATAAACACTTGAGTAATAAATATATCTTTATTATGTTTTCGTCCGTTTAATGCGGCATGAATAAATAAATTTGCATAAATACACGACTGCAGTGTTAATCAGAAGGAAACTACAAAGTGACTTACGAAAAAGAATTCAAAATAATACTTGGCGTTCCGACACGAGCTGTACAAAATGAAAGACTTCGGGAAAATATACTTGCATTTCACGTTGTAGAAAATGCACCGTGCATTCTCTGTTGTACTTTTTTTGTTACTCAACGCTCTTCTCGTTCCTTTGTTATTTTATTAAACTGCGTGTATGCTCGGATTCTGCTCCATTTTATAAGCACTTATGTTTTCTTTTCTTTTAGACATGGCTTTGAAGTCATAAAAGTTGTTTGAAATATTTTATACAATAACTTGGCTAATTAAATGATTTTAAATATGGCAATACGTTTTATTGCAGAAGACTAGATAATGAATCAAGTTGTTTCTTTTTTTCGCGTACTTACCGTATCGTAATGCAAAATTCATTTTAAAAACCTCATAAAAACGAATAATACGGCACCACCTGTTGAGCTAGTTAATGTGTATATTGTTTGATCAATATGTTTTAATTTATTTATGTGTATGTCCGTATAATAAGGATTTATTGTGCTTATTATTACCATCTAGAAACTGGCAAATAAAAATATATTCAAAAATAAAATTTGATACAAATTATTTATAGAAAGAGAGAGAGAGAGAATACTATCATTAAAAAACTAAGTTTATAGTACAAATATTACCTGTAATAGTAACAAATATACGTCTGATAACGAAATTAATAGATCAACGATTATCACTTGGATCGCAACATAATTTATTATTAAGGATAATCAATAATTATGTTAGTAGTTTTGGCATAAATATTACACTTAATATATAAAATTAAAACGTTAAAAATACACTTATATACAATTCTAAAGGTGGTAGAGCCGCTAGAGCTCGCCCGGGGCGGCACCACCGCCACTCTCATAACCCGCCGTAAAGCGACATGTTCTTCATGTATTGTGTTT